>JAVQJD010013846.1:0-20032 GCA_036023655.1 Nannoperca australis
GGCATTTAGCAGACGCTTTTATCCAAAGCGACTTCCAAAATAAGAGCTTTACATCAAGTGCATAGAACCATGATTGAAAACAACAAGACGTCTCATCAGACTTGTAAGGGCTGGTAATGGATCGCAAGTGCTATAAGCAGGTATATCGCTGCCAATGGCAGAATCAGAAGAGCATTAAATCAAAGAACCAATGATTTTAGTACATTATCAAATACAATACATTCAAACTAGCAATACCATCAAACTAGCAATATCATTTCACTATGATATTGTCGAATATGCTATACTTAAACACCATTATAACACATAGAATGAGCATGCTATGAATACGTGTGTGTGTGTGTGTGTGTGTGTGTGTGTGTGTACCTGTTCAGTTCACGGATGGCTCGTAACCTGCGGATGTACCGCCTACAGCCAGGCAGGATGGACAAATGGTGGGTGTGCAACGTCAAGAAGAAACACTCTGTTGGGAACTTGGGTTCTGAGAACTTGGTGGGGTCTTCATCTGTCCATATGCACAAATAAATGTCATTATTTCCAATACATTAACACCATCAATTAAAACCAGTCTGCCAGTAAGTATCTTTACAGTTCAATATCAGCATTTCTGCCTTAAAACAACTTCGTGCATCATGTCAAATGAGGTCATATGGGCAGTGTTTTTTATGAATTATTTCAAATTGTTAACGTATGACATGAATTGTATACAGTGCAGCTGCTATCATTCTGGAGACGACTACAGATAAAGCAGAGGGAGAATGAACAGGGACGCAGTAACACAAGGATGATTCATCTGAGAATCAATAAGAGAGAAGAAAAAAAGAAATGACAGATCTGGCATGTTGATGAATCATTTTGAAAACTGATAAGTATGCAAAATGGGTCCTCTGTGTGTAATAAACCGATTTTTCAAAATGGCAGCAGTCTGTGAACGATGTTGTGGACTTGCATTTACTCAAATCAGCATAAAATACTCATTGCAAACTTCCAAGTTCAAGACCTTTTTGTTAAAACAAAACATTACTCACAATCATGAATCTGTATTTTTACTTATGTCAACTTACGCAGTTCCGTAAGCCAGCTCTTGAGCTCCTCCATGGTGGCTTTCACACGTGTCTCTTCTAGGCTGACAACAAGGCGACACCGTGGATGGAAAATGTAGTAGGGGTCCACGGTCTCCAGCTTGATCTTCATGCTCAGCTGCTGCAGCACCCATAAGAAGTTGAGCATGAAGCCGTCTGCGGACACCAGCTTGTCATCGGTCTAAAAGAAAAGGTTGAATTCAGAACAACTGAATGTTCAAAAGCTGCCCCTACAACCTGAATATGAGAACAAATCGGCAGAAAACAACTGAAATGTGTCTGTTTACCATACAGTAAGTCTCAATGACACAATGGGAGAACATCCTTTTGCATACTCTATTTTTCATTTCTTTAAATTTCAAACTTATGCTCTGTATGCACTCAAAAATATAGAACTGAATGTATTGCTTTTGGTAACTCAAAAGTACATTTATTCTCATCATTGTTGTTTGTTGAATTCATTTTGCAACTTACTTGCATCTGGGCTTTCTTCACATTGTAGTTGACTAGAGCTGCCATGTAATTAAGAGCTGACTCGCGCGTTTCTCCATTTAGTAGGATGTTATGGAGAACTTTGAACAGGTCACCCTGAAAAACATGACAAATCACTTTAACACATTATTCTAAATACAAAAGGGCAGCTATTGAATAAATACATACAATACAAAGAACGAAGGCAGTATGGAACGGTGGACGGGTAGCTGGAGAGGTGCCAGTTCACCTCCTGGGCACTGCCGAGGAGCCCTTGACCAAGGCACCAAATTGAATTTACCCCAAGGGGGATTAATAAAAGTAATTCTTCTTCTTCTCACCCTTGCTGACTCCAGGTAGTGTTGCAGTGATTGGCTGACAACCCGCGTGTTCTCCATGGTGATGGCTGGGCCAGAGAAATACTTGTCTCCTACTTTGGTCTGAAGAAAAAGAAAAGCATTGAACTCATTAAACATTGTCTGTGAATCAAACAACTTACATTATGTCTGCTCTCTATTTTTATTTTTTTATTTTTTATTTTTTTACAGTTTTCAGCTTTTGGCAGGACCTTAAAGTATCAGTACACAAACTGGCCAGAATCTGGTGCTACTGAGTTATCCTAATTATTAAGAGATTAGAAAACTCACATCATCCTCAGCAAACACAGAGAGGCTAAAGAAGGCTCCCATGTAGGACAGTCTCTGGATTTCTCTGCCACAACCAGGGCTCAGAGGTTTAGGACACCAAAGAGGCAGCGACGTTACCTGCACAGAAGAGCCATGACAGACAAATAGTTCAGAGGGTTACACGTATTTTATTGTCTAGTGGTGCATGTAACCATCCCATTACCCAAAGGTTCAATTCCAGTATGTGTCCTTCAACAACCATGCACGACAATGAACTGAATTATGTGTTTAAGCCACTAGGGAAAGCTAAATGACTACATGTGACTTCAAATAAATATGCAGTAGTTATCTTCATAAAATAATGAATTGCCACACAGTTAACAAGCAAGTGTAAAAAAAAAAGCTCAAGAACTCTGATTTGAGAGGTTGTTCTATGACTAGATATAGGCCCAGTCCTTTTCCATGCACAAGGAAGTTTTGTCCTGCTCTTTCTCTGTGAAGCAGGAAGTTAGGAATAAAATAGGCAGAGCACATTTTTCTGTGCTGATGTAAACTGCCCATGCTGGTTATATGATGAAGGTATAAACAACAAAGACAATAGCCAGACTTGAAAATAAGATCACAAATCTCAGGGAAATACTTGATGTAACTTTACTGTTTGGTGACTTGACATGAGACATACGTGGCCTAAATAACCTGGGCCAAGATGACATAATGATGAACACCTGAGTGCCAAAATGTACAACGTGTATACTCACCAAACTGCACACTGGGTGAGTCTTTCCATACTTGATTTCACAGAGCTCAGCTAATGCCTATAAAAGAAAAACACCACACAACTCAAACAGTGCTTCAACAGCTTCCATTGAGATTTTCCTAAACCTTGTGTTACATGCTATGACCACCAAATTTCGATAAAATGAGTAATTACTAGAGTGGCATCAGTTTGTAAGAAGCAAATTACAACCATACATTTTATAACAAGTGGCTCGCTGACTTGAATTCACCAAATCAGATTATAGTACTTTATTATTGTGTATGCTAGCATGAATGGTGAGTAACAAACAATGCTTGACTCAGAATTTCTAGATAAGATTGTCAAAGTACCAGGAGAGAAGCAGCACAATGGGAACACTAATATACTGCATATTTAAGCACATCTGCGCACATATGGTACATCTGGAGCCGTCTTTCTACTGAGTAGACAGGTTGTCTGCCAGGACCTCACACTAGTCACATTGATGTTTACACTGTTTATTACAGTGCAGTGATCTCCCCCTCATTTTGTGCTGCCTTGAGATGTGTATGTGTATCTTTTCCTACGTGTTGTCTGACCTGTTTGTACGGTGGCACTCAGTTTCCCCCTTGGGGGATTAATTAAGTATCATATTACACCCTGCTGTACTGTATATCCCATAATTGTAACCACATTAAGTGTCATCTCCTGCCTAGTCCTACAGTAAAGGTCAGGCCAGAACAATATATACTTACCATTAGGGGGAATTTAAAGTTGTCACTGTCAAAGGAACATTCTTTTACTGCAAGAGCAAGTCCATGGAGGATGGGAATAAAGATCTGAAAAACAAGAGCCAAGAGTCAACTTTTAGAATTTAATTTCCAGCTCACAGAAAAATCTCAGGTTGTGGATGTTTGCCTGAATTATTGCTATTTCTTCCATTACTTTGATGGTGCTCTCAAGCAGTCTGACTGGCTGCTGACTATAAGCCTGCCATTGGTCATAATTCTCCTCCCCTTCCGTTATCTGCATGTTGTCATTTACTAGGCTGTTTTTGAAACCGCCAGCTACATACTACAGACAATCTACACACTGCACTTATCAGTAGTAGGCAGCATGATAGGCCAGGCTTAGTCGGTTTTGAAAAGCAGAAGTTAACAACAGTGCACCTATGCACCATCTCAGTGATAGGTATATCACTAAGGTATATACTTAGTATAAACATGTATCAAAAACGGAGATGCTTCCCACCTGTCTGAACACCTCTTCCTCCTGGTGGGTAATGCGCACCAGTTCCTGAATAAAGCCGTATGGAAGGTTCCGACACAG
This sequence comes from Nannoperca australis, assembly GCA_036023655.1. Lineage (NCBI taxonomy): Eukaryota > Metazoa > Chordata > Actinopteri > Centrarchiformes > Percichthyidae > Nannoperca > Nannoperca australis. The sequence goes on from JAVQJD010013846.1 coordinate 4,245, forward strand.
CATATAAGGTACCAACAAAGACTGCTGGAGAGGGCTCCTACATGAAGAAAACACAAGTATTGTGCTGAAATTGAATGAATGAATAAATAAATAAGTCTGGAGTTGAGGAGCAAGAGTTGTTGCTATGGTGACTCGGACTAAAACAAAAAGCAACAGGACGTATGCAAGTGTAATGACAAGAAAAGATCCCAAAGATTGTCACAGTCTGTGGCAGGCTTTCTTACCGAGGCTGGGTCAGGGTGCCTTGCAGGACCAGTGCGACATTGGAAATACACTGAGAGCGAATGTTGCTGAGAAGCTGGCTGACATTTGGTTGGCTACACATCTGAGAGGAGAGACGGACAGGACGGGAGAAGCAGTTTGAGGTGTGATAAAAATGTATGCTGCTAATTTCACAGAAATTCTCTGCAGACTATTGAATCAGTGTTCTTTGACGAACAAAACCTTTGCTGATTTCCAGACCATCTGGCCTGCAGCTAGTCTCTCAAGTACAGACTGTTCCTTCAGTCCTGAGGACATTTTGTAACCAATTTAGACATGGCGAATAAGCTGAAAAAGAACTTTCCAGTGGTTACTACTATTACAATCTTAAGGCTTTGATTTAAACTCTATATGGGTTTTACTTCTTTAGTAAAAAAGTAAAACAAAAAACTATACCTTTTGTATAAATCACCAGAATAAACCCTGACAAAGACATTTCTTTGTCCAAAGACTGTCCGTTACCTTGGGAGCTTTCCTCTCCTCCATGCCAACACTGTCAAAACGCTCAATGAGGTAGTTCAGCATCTCTGTCTCTTTGCATGTTTCAATGGTGAAGCGGTCGCTGGCTGAATCGCAGGACATCCCCCCTCCACATGCACCAAGACTACAAACAAAAAAAGGAAACAGAAAACAAGAACAGAGGGGGCTCATTAAATAACAGAAAACACCAGACCACAGAGAGATATACTGTTAGCATCAAACATAATCATGTGTGGTTAACAAACTCAAACCCACTCTCAAGGGTCCTGAAAGAAACAAACTATAAAAAGGCATTAGTGATGGCAATGCAGCGTCTCAGTACTGGGCTCTTAAAAAACAAAAACAGATATTACTAATTCAAGAGCTGTTTGCAGCTGATATTAGGATTCAGCCTGCCACATTTAACTGACAAATATGCTGAAAAGAGTTTAAATTGCTGTTAGTGGTCAGCTGTAACCGCAAAACCTGTATGTGAGAGCTGCTTCAAAGCACAACAAACTTTAAGAGGTAATAGAATCTACTTTGTTATTTGTCCATTGGACACAGGCAATGCCGGAATATCCCGCGCGCTGGATTACAATTGTTCTTAATACTCAAAATTAAATCAACAGGTAATATTGTTAAATAACAATATTACCTGTTGTTTGTACCAGTCTTTCATAAATATGAGATGCAAGTTGATCTAAACTTTGAATTAGAGCATTTATTTTTGCTGGTGTAAAGTCTCATTGACTCCACTTTATGGAGTGAATATAGTCTCAAAATTATTTGTAAAAGTGTATTTCATTATAACAACTCTATCATCTAGCAGTAGCTTATTTAAACCATATATTTACATTTATAGGTTACTGTATAGTCTCTGGTTAGTAAATGTATGTGATCTAATCAAAGGGGGACAAGCTACTATGTAACTTCGAAATATAACTTTAAAGTTAAACATGAATACGCTGAAAGCCCAAATGTCCCAGTTTGCCCCCAGCACTTAAATGTAGCATGCATTAATGAATCTGTGGAGCTGCGAACAACGTTAATATAGCCTCAAAATCCCAAAAGCAAAAGTAACCCGACCCGTGCGTAACACCAGACATTTGTATGGCCAGAAAGAGATATGAGAAGCTAAAGTTAAAAATCTATGAATAAAATATTTTGTTTTTCAGTTACAAATCATGTAATACACATTTACAAATCATAATGAAACCATATTCACTCCATATCACTTACACACTAAAGTAGCAAAACAAATGCCCATGTAGCAGGGAAGCAGACTCCCCTTTCTCACTCAATGCACCTAAGCCCGTGCATGAAATGAATAACAAAACTACCATAGGCATGACGTCTCATGCTGTACTAAAGGGCTTGAATTATATGAAAAATGTTGTCTTTAAAGTTTACATGCTCTTTCAGGGCTGAGGATTATTCCTCTGATGTGCAAGTTTACCTTATACCCAAAAGTATATTGCCTATGCTCATATTCATTAACATTAAAAACGGAAGTCAGTCAACTTTACCCAATAAACAGGGAAACAGGTAAGGAAATGTCTCAACACAGGATTTCAAAGCTTGAAGGTTACAGAAATGCAGTTATTTTCAGACCTAAACCACAATAAAAATAGATGTATTCTGAGTTTCTATAGCTCTGTAGAAACCGCATTTAATACTTAACACCACATTATATATTAAAAGTTATAGTTATGTCTAAAACCTCTGACACAGCCAAGCCTACATCTGTCTACCCTTGTGTGTTTGTGCGCAGTTAGTGATAAAGCCTCCTGGGCCCACTGGAACATGCAGTGGACACATAACTGAGCAAGCACACACAGACACACACACCGTGCAGCGGTGTACCTGGACCCAAACTGAACCCGTGCAAAATCCTCCTCCTCCTCAGAATCTTCATCACTGCTGTCCTGAGACATGTCAGAGAGGGCATAGAACAGGAACGACAAGGGGCTAACATGACGGGGGGAAAGACAGGAGGAGTGAGGGAAAGAATGGAAGGAGAGAGGACGTGTGCAAGCATGAGGAGACAGAAGGGAAGTGGGAAAAACATGAAGACAAATGTGGAATGGTAGCAAGTCACAAGAAAAGAGGACATGGAAGAGGGGGGCACTAAGGAAAGGATGCTGGAGGGTTACATTGCTGCTTGAAGACTCATTAATACCACTTGTCTGTAGCTTCAAAACATTGTCAGAGCTTTTTTTCCCCCAACTGATAACTGAACTGAGTGTCACGATCACATATACAACTCGTCTCGAGCAAGCCAGTGCAAAGAGGCATATGCCACATCTTATTTGCTCGAGGATTATGTCAAATATTAGTTTTTTGCAAAGGGGTTAGATCTTTAAAAATGATGCCTGTTAGCAACAAACCTTAATGCTACAAATTAAGAAAACTAAAATGCCTGTTAATTGTCTGAACAACCCATATATTAGCATTTTTGGTTCAATTTCAAGTAATGAAATTGAAACTTAATTAAGAAATATGTGGAATTTAAAATATTTAATTATACATTTTATAAGATTAGTATTAATTTCTTCTATCTTAATCACCATTTGGGCTTTTGTAAAAGACAACCTGTGTGATTTACAATTGCTGCTGGAACTCCCCACTGCTAAGATTTTAAACATAGAAATGCTAAAATATCAGGTTGTCCATAAACCTTTAGACTAGCAGTCTAAATCTTACAGTTGTGATCATTGTAAGCTTGTGTCAATGAGAACTGACTGCATAAAATTGTATATAAAAAGCAATGTATTCAACAAAAGGCATCTGGTCAAAGATTTAGTCGCAAGACTCTTGGTTCACACCCAATATCAAAGTGGTGGCTCACAAAAAGTTAAGATTTTAGTATGTTTGCCTGTGTATGCACCAGCACCACACACTGACATGCAAATGGAGGGTGAGATACCTAGACGGTGGCATCCTGGCAGCAAAGGCAGCCTGTCGGGTATTCGATCTGGGAGAAGGGGGCACCACGGGAGGGGGTGTGGAGGAGGGTTGGTTGCGAGCCCTAGGTGAGCTTAAGGAGAGGGACTGAGGGCTGGGTGGTGGCACGGGAACTGGGGTGTTAGGAGGAACAGAGGGCCCTGCAGGGCTAGGAGAGGGTCCGATGAAACTAAATCCTCTGTAACTCGGGCTAGATGGGGAAGGAGCCCCCCAGGGAGAGGTGACAGAGTAAGGACGATAGCGCTGGGAGATGGGCATGGGGGCAGATGGAGGGTTGGGAGTGTGTCTCGGGGTAGCGGTAGGGGGTGGGCTAGGGGGAACAATGAATTGTGGAGTAGAGGGTGTGGAAGGTACAGAGGGTGTAGTAGCGGTGGGGAGAGATGGGGAGGTCCTCTTGGCTCCATCCAAAGCCATCGAGTGAGGACTACCACACCCATACAGACTGTGGACAACATTACAACGATGATTGGCAAAACTCATCTAGCAACAATGTCTTAAAAAATAAAAATGATCAAAGTAAAAATCTGAAAAACTAAAAGAAAGAAAGAAAGAAAAGAAAAACACCACCACGGCAGCTCCCAATCACCATACCAATTAAATATCACTTAAGTACACTTTTAAGGATAAGTGTGGGTGACCAATCCAGAGCCTTGACATGTCTCTGGGACTCACACCGTCAGAGCTCATAATACTGAGTCAAGGTACTTGCCTGGAAAGAGAGCTGGCTCCAAAAGACCCTGCGCCGGGGCCCATGGGACTGCCACCTTGGCTGGAGGGCTGCACCAGTGTCAGACGGTGGTCGGGGGATTTGGCTGCTGCAATTGGCTGAGAGGTGGCGGTCAGGCTGGCGAAGGGGTTGTGGACACGCGACTGGGTGGACATCATTAAGACTTCCATCAGGATCTGGCTGATCAGGTCTTTGAAGTCAGAGTATACTACAGGGGAAATATCAGCAAAAGGCAGGAATATGTCAACTGCAAGCAAAACTTTGCATTTTCACAGAGTGCAAGGCCATTCGGCATGTTACGGGGACAGAGATATAGACGCTATTCGGTGACGTACCGTATTTAGGGTTCTGGTGGAACTCTGCAGCCAGTGAAGGGAGAAAGATGACATCTCTATCCTGCTCCTTCCACGATACGCGGAGGATCTTACAAATGAGCTGCAGAGCCTGTTCTTCTGAGACATCTGAGTTTGCAGAGGTTTCCTGGGGTGCAGAAACAAAGACAGTGAAGGTTTAAACACAATCTAGAGCCATTTACAAAGTAAACAAAGACTAACTGATTCTCATGATTATTCTGGTCTATTGAGAGACAGGTATGCGTCAGTGAACTGAAATACATGAAAATGAAACCAAGACTATCTTTGGAAAGTCCCCAATCACCTTTGTGTAAATACTCAAACACTTCATTTAAAGGCTCACTTGATGAGATGAGCACGATCAAAGTCAAGATGGCCAAACAATTAGGGATAAAAGTTGTTGCCGTTTACTTTTTCAGTCAGATTCCTCTTCTCCCTGCGATCGCTGTCCTCCACCTCCATATTCTCGATCCCTGAGTCCACATCCACCTGGGACATGCTGAAAAAGAGGCGCAATGCTTAGTTAGTCTCTGCATCATTAAGAAGACTATGCTAACACTCAAACCTCAAAAGGTCCAGGTAAAACATGTGGTCATGATATGAAACAAATGTGTTAATGTTTGCAACAAATAATCAAAAGAATATGACTTAAACAAACAAGTTGCTCGTCGAACCACCTGTAAAATTCATTGTGGTCATTTTGTGAATAAGAGTTCAAATAAACTTTTATGGGGTGAAACATGAAAACTTGTATTTGGAATCTATTGTATCTATATGTATTGTATGTATTGATAGAATTGAAGGTTATTTGTTTTTTAAAAAACAGCAACCTTTCAAACCCACAGGAGAGGAGTACTTGATACTCTAAACATAGTATTTTCATGAGGGGTGTTACAGCCTTTGAAACAGCTGTACAATATGCCATTAGAAAAACGCTTACCTCTTTTCACAGGAGGCAGTGTCAATGTCCATGCTCTGCGATCGGGACAAACTCTGGGACTGAGTCTCAAGGCTGTTGGAGGGGGAGCTGGAGAGGGAGCTCACACCCTCGCTGCTCTGACTACCATATGCCACCCCTGCAAAAGCAAAACACCACCACTGAGCAACTTTGAAGCACAGAAAAAGAAAAGAAATCTAATCTGAATGGGATGTGTCATAATATTTTTATTTAAATCTTAAATAAGTATTGTTCTTATTGGTTCTGGAATAGGTGTTGTATTGTGGCCCTGGAACCAAGTTAGATTGCAAGTGACGGGTTTTAAGATGATTTGTTTTTCTCTGTGATCGAAGCCGCCACATCCACTCATCCAGGTGGATAATGCATCTGCAGTAACACTGTGCCAATATGTGCTCCTTCTAGTCAGCCTCCTCCTTGTTTACATAAAGTGTGGTGTGGGTGGTGCTGGTGTATCCCATATCCGTCCCTGGTTCAAAAACTATAAGTCCCACATTCCACAGGGTCCAGTGTGCCAATCACAGTAGAGTTTTCTGTGATGAGTGTTTTCACTTTCCACTTCCATAGGTCTTCGATGGTTTTCACATCATAAGTGGACACAAGGAGAAGGAGCATGCACAAATGCATGTGCAATATAAATATGTAAAGTATGTGGTACTTCAACATTTTTCTTCTGAATGTCACAAATACATTTAGAAGAACAGAGTTAAAAGACAGGGAGGGAGGGAGGGAGGGGTGGGGGGGGAGGGCAGCGAGAGCAGGTGACTATCTCAAAGCCTAAGATAATTAAATGTCCGAATGCAAGGTGCAATGTTTGTCAATAGTATATGCAAGTCCTGCAAATCCTGTGGGAAACACTGAACATATCTATTATGACCAATTTATATCTAATTTTATATCAAATTTAAGATTCATCATGCTATGATGCCTTTCAGTTTTTGTACAATATGGTATCTCACTTGATAAACTTGGGAAATAGTGACTACAACAAAGCTTATAAACAGTGAACTTCCATGCTCATCACAAAGAACACTACATAGATTAGACATGAATAAATAGCCATTTAAAGTTTTCTAATTTATGTCAGGACTATAGATAAAACATATTTAGCCACACTGGGTTAGCAGAGGCATAGGCTGGTGATGTAAAGATCAACATGGTGTGCCATAACTTTATAAGCACCTATTAACACAAGGATCTTACAGTGGATGAAGGGCTGGAATTAACAACTCTCCCCTGGTTGCACAACAATCATATCATTACCAATAGTTAAGTACAATAAACACTCTATAAGCTGGCTGTGTCAGGGAGGATATTTAAAACAAATACATTAACATGCAATGAAGGCTTGCAAAACTGCCAAGAAAATCTCAAATTTCTGGCCAATTAAAAAAAGCATCACTTTCCCCTACAAGCCCTAAAAGGTAGCCTAGTATAGCAACAACACCACATTAATGCATGTCAACAAACAATCCCAGAAAATTGTCACTGGATCCTTGGCTCACTAGTGTATTTTTCTAGAGTTGTGCATGAAAGCATCAATTCACACTCTGCACGCTGGTGATCAGAACAAGCTGTTGCTGGTTTGTGTTGATGTCATGACTGCTTCTTGCTGCTCAAATATCAAGGTCGAAAATATAAAAAGGTCCCTTTCAGCAATGGATGTTTATTTTCCAAGCCTCAGAGACAACGTATAGCAGGCCCATTTGAGTAGGATGATATGGTTAGACTATAGATCCCAAAAGAGGTGAACAATAATAACTATGGTGACAACCAGAAAAAGCTGACTGGATTGTGATCCTGTTGTTAAAATCAAGCCTAAATCTAAAGATTTAACATTAAGTTTTGCCTGATATACCAGTAAGTACTACAAAGTCACTAAAATCCCAAAACATGTAGACATTATCCAGTTCTTACCAGATGTTCCCATAGGGGATGTGGCTGGGGTACCACCGTGGACATTGAGCCCCAATGATTGAGAGGCAGCTGGTGGCAGGGGCTGGGGTGCGGCACCTGAGGGTCCAGGGAGGGGTCCTGGGGGAGTCTCTCTCTGTGGGGATGTCAGGGGTGTGCTGAGAGGGGTGCTGGGCTGTGACGTCTGTCCCCCTGCCAATCGCGCCAGTCGCCTTCTGCGAATCTTTAATGAACATACCAGCAGATTTCCATATTCACTAAAAGTGAAAGCTCGCTGTACAGCCCAACCTGATATGGAAGGGTTGTAACGGGACTGTTGAAATGGATAATGACCATTAAATGATTAACCTTATTTTTTTCTTTGAATTAGTGATTGGCATAATTAGCCAATTTAAGTTCATTTTATATTCATTACCCATCTTTAATTATTAGTCCCAGACAATACACACACAATTAAGTCAGTGCTTGGTTTTCATTTATCGGTTTTGGAGAAATATGATCTTAAATTTAAATTAATGGATTTGTCGAATGGATAAACGTAACCTACATTATGAACTAAGTCAGATTTGAGCAAAACCTGTGTTCAATCATACAACTTATGTTGCTACCTAACTGTAGCAAAACAACAGCACTCTCAGTTGCAAGTTGTTCGAGTAGCTAAATACGGGTACAAGGTGACGAAGAAAAATACTAAATTAAACGTTGTGTTTGGTTCCAGGGGAACAGCTCAGTGGCCACATAGTCGGTCCACAGTTGATTGCACAATGGTGGCCCGGTGTGTTTTTTATGCTGAGTCGTCTAGCAGGCTAATTTTTGTCTGTTAGCAAAACAACGTTAGCAACTGTCAGCTAGCTTACCGCAAGACCATATTACAAATCAACTCAGGAAACAAAATGTTACGTTAGCTGTCAAAAAATAACATACAGAAAACATCTTCCAGGTTAAAGCAATCCAATGTCTTTATATGAATTTAGTTGTTTTATATGAAAACAATGTTATCCATGGGCCAGTTTGTGCACAGCCTCTAACAAAACGTTAGCTGGTTAGCATTGTGCCCCGGCTAAACTAACGTACTGGCAACGGTGACAAAAATATACGACCCACGTCCAATTTCCATTTATTTAACTCTGTTATATTACTGACTCAACTTAATAAACATCCTATGTGTCGCGTTGGGTAACACACACGTATGTATGCTGGTGTTGAGCTAAATGTGAGAATTTATCGCGGATGCATTTCTTCAATTTACACTATGCTAGCCTCTGGGCTAGCTTTAGTAGCAAGTCGGCTAACAGCAAGTCCATTTGACATGAGGTCCGAAAGAAAAAAAAAAGACATTTGTAAACAAGTCCAACTTGTAACGTTAGTAAAATTGAGCGAAGTTAATTCTTGGCACTCGTTCTGTGCGTTTTTTCCACTGTCACCTTACCTCATCTGCGCTCAACTCCTCCATCGCAGCTAAGTTAGCTGGCTAATTCACTTTCAACTGATTTAATGTGTGCCAGCCAGAGCCAGCTAGCTAGCCTGTATCAGAACTAAATATGCATAGTCTAACTCGTTCAACAAATAAGTGTCAGTCTTGATTGTCTTCAAGATAAAAACTAGGACACTAGTATACGCAGGGTAGCAAGATACAGTTCCCCCAAAACGTATCTCGTTTGCTAGTTTTCTGCCAAGAATGAAACAAAAAGAAAAGTAGCTGGCTATTATACGTCAAAATACAACAGCGGCCATTTTGGATCTACACAATGTCACGTGACTTAAAAGACTAGATGAGGTGTGAGGCTTCACTGTGTCGCACAGATTAATTTAATATTTCACCTGTTTTTATAACAATCTAATGGTTTGCTGTGCTAATGGCTTGGTTGCCAACTAAATATTCAGAATCCCCCTAAATAAACAGCACATTCTGTAGTTATTTATTTAACTCGTGAACTTAGGGTCACGATGTGCATGAACAGTCTGTGGGGCACAAGGTCACTACAAATAGGTTTTACTGGGACGTTTGTTCCAGTCAAGGCAATAGTAGCTACAGATGGCAGATTAGTTACAATATACAGTGTAATGCCCATTGTGTTAAATCACAGATTTATTATGTATATTTGTTTCTGCCTCATCATCAAATGTAGGTTGAATTATGACACAGGTCTATGAGTGACAATAGCATACTATCAAAAAATGTAGTTTATATTCTAAAGATATATTAAAAAAAAATAGAATGACAAAAATACATGATTGAATAACAAAACATGCCACTTAAGATTTCTTTCAAAACTCATTTTATTATACAAAATACACATAAAACTTTGTGTCCATTTCGGTTATAAATGTATCTACATGAATGAGGGATTTAATTTTTTACAAATAGTTTGACCAAATGTCAGATGGACATCATAAGGCGGCACAAAGAAAAGGGGGTATGTCAAGTTTGTCCTATCAGACAATAGAAATTTAAAGGAAGGAAAAAGTTTGCACTAAACAGACTTTGCATAGACAGCTGAAAGGAGCCATTGGTGTTTTTTCCATCTGTGTCCCAGCACCACCAAGCTACACACAAGTGTAGACCACCATCTGCCAAAAGCAATGCAGTGATGCCATCTAGTGGTGTAAATACCTGAGAGGACAGACACTTTCTCCTGGACTGAGGATTTAAGTCACATAACAGAGAAAATGCCATTTTTCAGGGTTTACAGTGGTGGACCTAACACATAGTGCCTTTCATCGCAGAGTAACTTCTCCAGAAATAAAACCTTAATTTCTCTTCACTCATTCACTTTCTTCTTAAAAATCTGCTTGCAGACTTCTCCTTCACAGTACAGCTCCTACAGAAATATTTATTTAATAATATGTTAAATGAAATGTCATTAAAGGGTACCAGAATATAAATGGCGAAACGTTAATCAGTTTCATTTGGGGCATTATGTGGAACAAATATGATTCAAATATGTCAGTATCCTTATTCTTACCAAATGTAGCTTGTCGTCTTCGATCCAGTGAGCCCAACCCCGGTTCTTCTTCTCTCCAGTCTGTTCACACACCATTTTATTCCCCTCCCATGTCACCAGCGACTGCACAGATGGCAGAGAAGAAGCGAGAGTGTAAATCACAGCACGCACACAGAACCGTTTCAGCAGCCCAAATAAATGGTAATAAAAATAAATCTGTCCCATAGACAAAACCCTTGCAATCATTCTGCTTATTGTCTTTTTGAACACACAATTCTCTGCCGTCAGCCGTTTATCTTCACCTTGACACGTCTGTTGTCCAGTCCTTTGGTGAACTCCTGAAACTCCTGACCCATTCTGAAGGTGACAGTGTAGTTTCGGAAGGTGCTGGCAGTTTTGATGATGTACTGGTCCCCCTTCTGCTCAATCACCTTTCTCAGCTTCAGCTTCAGAGCAATCTTTCTCAAGGCAGGGCTGACACCTGGGACGGCAGTGAGTGTTTTACGTGAATGCAGTACAAATCTGCCGGGCCAAACTCATCCACAGGATACAAATACGTCCTCACAACCCTTGCACGGTCCCATGCATACCAAAAATAGCACTGCTACAAAAGCACAGCCAAACGTGAAAATCTGTTCCCCCCAACGTGGCAATGTATTCAACTCCTAGCTCTCTATTTAATGTCGTATCATGTTATATGTGCATGTATTTTAGAGCACAATTTAAGCCGGAGCAATAGTCACTCAACAGATATTTAATATCTGAGAACATTGTTGGATTAAAACATGTTTAAAATACTTACCCAGTGCCATCATGAAGCCCTCAAAGTTGACATTGCTGACGATGTCCCATGTACTACAAAGGTTGGCTGGCATTTTGATGCTCTTTCTTTCCCTCCCTACTTCTGAGATGTGTGTGTGTGAATAAAATGTGATCCTCAAACTGCCGGGCTGATGAGGAGTATTAAAAAAGAGACTGGGGACAATTTGCGGTTTTGTGAGACACCTGGAGGTACAAAGGAAGGTGTGCCCTCATCTCATTCGCAGTCACGTGAGGACACGTGAGGAAAAGGGAGGTGTTCTCATCATAGCACCAGGGTGTAGAAGGGAAGCCAGACGTGTCAGACTGGTCTCACTGTAGTTCACTGAACAATAAACACGTGTTTTTAAAAAACTACACACACAATGAAAAACATGTTGACCTTAATGTGTGGAGGAAGACATTTCCCACTAAGGTTTATTATTATTTTCTTCCTTCTCATCATATTCCAAAGAACTGTGCATACGCAGTGTAAATATAATAACTCAAAGGCTTTCTGCAATAAACTTTTATCCATAAAAAAGAAAACACATCACACATACGGATTTGGCTAAGCAACATTCTGACATACTTAAATATTCATGTTTAAAATAGTTTTTCTTTGTTGAGGTTAGCTAATTAGTTAATTCGGTTAATTTCTGTGTAAAACAAGTCCTATTTTTCCAGTTGTGCCAATCCAACTGTGGAATAAATCTCACCTGCTGTTGTTATAAAAGCAGCCTATGATATTTTATAATGGCATATCTTTCTGTGCAAGAGGGGGAATTATTTTATTGACATTAGTTGTTGCGCTGGCGGTTTTACTTTCCTTTTTGCTATCACAATGAGTCATCAGATGATCGCAGTTTGTTGTTTCAGCCATTATCTTCTCGTAATGATTACTTGAAAGACAAGTTACCCTGACATAGTTTCTTATCTGTGTAACAATTGCATCGTAACAACAGTGAAAAGCTTCCAAAAGGTGTAAAACAAAAGAGGTTTGTTTATTTCATTTTACACTCAATACAAATCACACCTTCATTTTCAAACGTAAAATAAATTAAAAAAACACGTTTAAAGCATGTTGCCTGCTTTTGCGTGAGGGAGTGCATGGGTGGGGATGAATATCGTGATCTTGGTACAAAACGTGATAAGTTGAGAGGAGCATACAGAAGCATGTGGGAGGGGGGGGACAGTGGTAAAGCAAGTAAAAAGATTAATTTGTTCCTAATCCTATTTTATGTAATACCAAACATACTGTATTATGACTATTTCATACAAAACTGTGAATCCTTAAATCAACAACCACACACCACATTTATTTCTAGCAATGGCATTTAAATGATCTCCCAGCCAGTTCTTGTTTTGTAAAGTGAAACTGTTACTAAGTTATTTCACTCAGAAACTATGCAAGTTGATCTTCTTAAAGAACACACACCCATTATCAGAAAAGACTATACTACTATCTTATAGTAGGCACTGGTGGAAAAGTCAAAATTTGTTTTAAATTCACAGCACTTAGTGTTTTTTCAGCTGCAGCAGTAAACCTTCCTCAGCTTGAGGAGGCACCTGTGTATCTCTGAAGGGGCGCGAGAACCACGTCCGAATTTTTACTCTCGCTCTCAGCGCTGTAGAGTTTGCGCTCTTGTATGTAACAAATCACGTCGTCTGGCAGCAGGTACCTGACACTCCGACCTTGACGCAGCGACCGACGCACGTGAGTGGCCGAGATCTCATTGGTCACCCATTCGTGGACAATGTGGATGTTCTTGCGATAATTCCACAGCACGTCTGATTGGTGGACGAACTTGTTGGGGTCGTTGCCACTGCGGGTGATGCAAACCATACCGTGGGCGGCGATCTCAGCGACGTCCTCCTGCTTCCACATGTTGGGGATCCCAAAGGACTCCAGGACGTCAGCCCCACACAGCAACATGAGCTGCGGTCCGTCTGAGCATGGCGAGAGATAAGAGCTTAGCATGATAAATCTTATCTGTGCGTCATAACAAAGTCACAAAGTATTAAACTAAGTATTTATATTTTTATTCTTACAAAAGAACAATTTAATAGGAGACATTAGAGATGTAACCTGTCTGATCTCAGTGTGTAGTTTAGTTACGATGGAGGTCATTGCTCTCTGTTAGCAGGTAATGCTGGGAAACGTGATGATGATCATGATTTATTAATATCGTATTGCACACTTTTGGCACATGAATACACCGCACAGTATGCGCTTCTCCTGCTCATGTTTAGAATCCCGTGCAGTGCAGCTACACGCTAAGAGATTCACACAGTTTAAACTTCTTAAAAATGGTGTAATACCAAAAAGGAAACATGGCCGCTGGGTTGTATCTGAGTCACTGATGCCCTGAGGTTCATCGTTGGGTGTCTTACACCTTGCCTCATCTTTTATTGTAGGTGGTGTGATTGCGTGTCACGCACAATACAACACCACTCCCCTGGTATCCGCACCTTTAAACCATTGTCTCCTGTTTTCAGGTAAGCCTAACAAGTAAATCATGAATACAGTCGAGGCAGGATCAGACTTGTACCATGGAAATGGGAGGAGTTGACTCAGAGAACAACAGCTAAGTTGCACAATCGTGCATAATTCAGACATGGCCTACCTCTCCTTTTGCGGTGAGATGAACACTCAGAATGATGCTCCTCGATACGTCTCTTCTTTGCGTACTTGACCGTGTCCACATCATCGTTGTTCTGCTCGGCTGTGAGCAATTTGTCATAGTGATGCCTAAGTGGATACAGACAAAATGAATATAGCATCAAAAGCGATATTTAGGGCTAACTGCTTTGCATACATTTTCCCATACAGGAGAAAACATCTGGAGTAAAATGTACATTTTTCTGACTATGCTTTCTACAAGATATGTCTCTCATTTACCCCTCAACATACAGTTTTGGCATAACATTTTTCTTTGTTTTCCGTTGACTGACTTGTAAGCCAACAGTCTGGATACTTTTTCAGACATTGTTTTTTACCATCAACATCAAATAAAGTTTAAACTTTAAAAAATATCTATTGATAAAATTATAATTCAGTGATTAAGTGATTTAACAACATTTAAAAACCAGCGGTGTGTCTTTGCCAGTGATACTTTCAGTCTATTAATCTAAAATTCTTCAATTCTTTTACAACACAGTTCCCTTTTTTACAATCTGAAACGGTCTTGCCACATTGCGGTAGAAAACGGTCAACATGTCTTCAGCTCGGGCGTTGGTTTTTAGTGACAAATGATTAAATAAATAAATGATTTTTTAAAAAGCTGTTTAGAAAACGTGTAACAATTATTAAGTGACAGTAATGGATTCAGAGCCAAATTATTGCATTTCTATTTCTGTGATATACAAAGATATTTTCTACACCCGAGTAATAGAATGCTTCAAGAGTTAACTGCAAGGCTTTTAATGTACTGTATGCATGAAGAGCACAGACAACGTGATACGAGAGTTACTACAATGTCTAGAGGGTTTAGCTAACATCACAAACCAATCATCACTTGTACTTAAGGATCACGTAGAATCTTAAACTGACAGTGAGGCTGCCTGTAAACCATTAGTTTAACAGTCGTTACTATCTACTGTGGTTGTGTTAAAATATTTGATGAATGTGTGGATTGAAGTGAAGTCATGGACAAAGAAGAATTTGAGGAAAACAGAAAAGAGCAGGAAAGAAAAATCTGATTAGGGACATTGAAAGGTCTGACAGGTAGCGTCTTAGTCTCTTTGGCAGATTTCCATAAACCTATAACAACAATTAAGACAAAACACACTACCTTGCCGGTAGCAAGCGTAGGCACGGCCACTAACAAGACATAAGAACTCTCAACTTACCGCACAACTTTAGCTGTCTCCACCCACTCCGGCTGCATGCTCTCCCAGGAATCTACTGTGATCCAGTCTGAGTTCTCTGTGGCCAATCTGGCCATCTCCAGGCGGTGGACGGCCTCAATCAATCCCTTCTTCTTATAGCCATCACCCACTGGAGAGATGATGCCTTTCACGACCCTGTGCTGACCTTAAACATTAAAAGAAGCGCGGTGGACAGATGGTTTACAGTAATAGCAGACGCAGTGAACTGGAGATTTGATGCTTTTTCTTTTTTCCCCACACGTGACTTTAAACTGAATAATTAAAAAAAATAATTTTAAGAATTAGTCCACTCAAATTACAATGTGATAGGTTTTCTTACCTCTAGTGGAATCTTGCATAGGTGAAACATAACTACCGGTATGTATAGTATTGCTAAGTGTTGTACTTGTGTACAATTTAAAAAAATATATACACTACCGTTCAAAAGTTTGGGGTCACATTGAAATGTCCTTATTTTTGAAGGAAAAGCACTGTACTTTTCAATGAAGATGACTTTAAACTAGTCTTAACTTTAAAGA
>JAVQJD010013848.1:0-28516 GCA_036023655.1 Nannoperca australis
GGCGACGACATGTATTGTTCACACACACACACACACACACACACACACACACACACACACACACACACACATTAGCCTGGGGTGTCTGACTTGCTTATTTTATCAGGTGCAAAGGCTTCTTCAACTCCCCCCCTCAAAAAACGACCCTGACTCCCTCCTCCTTGGCTGCCAATCAGTCTCTGCGACAGTGTTTGTCTGCTTCACTTTCTCTTCTCTTGGCTCAGAACAAGCTCATTACAGAGACACAGGTTTCTCTTTCTGGAGCCTTTAAAGGTTTACTAACATTGTCGTGTCTCACTCATACCTGACCGCGATGTCCAGCCATATTAAACTGTGAAACATCCTGTTTATGTGTGTGGCTGTGCAGACTGGTGACTTATTGCCTGCTGCATGGATCACACACAGGCTCATACAAGGCTTTCCGTTGTTCCCACTTTTCATGACCTACAACCTCTTTACACTACATATTTAGTTTTGACAATCTAAATCACAACAAGCAAAGAGTCGAAGCTGACAGAATAAAAGAAAAATGTTCAGCTGTATATTTGGCGTTCCAATCAGATATGTTCAAATAGCAGAAGTGCTGTGGTGTATGATATGAATCTTATGTCGGATCAGTTTAACCACCGCTCTTGCCGCACTGTTTAAGATTAGCAGTATAAATATTAGACATTTGGTTATGACAAAAAAAATTAAACCTCAAGACAGACTGAATTCAATTTAATAGCAACAAAAACAGGCGCATATGTGAAATTTTGTGAATGGAGCAAAGAAAATGGGGAAAGAGGACAAATGAGAAAGTGTGCTCTTATTCTATGAGTGGGCAGCTCAGCAACTCACCATCAGGTAACAATCTTTTTATTTGTTTCAGCCCCTCACTGGGTGCCAAAGGACTAAAGCGTGTGGTGTGATCCATCAGCCCCATCCAAAAGCCTCAGCACGGTGATCCATCTAAACCAGACTCAGAATAGAATTAAATAAATACTTCCATGCTCCGAAACCTAGAATTATTTTACTACTGTCACTCTGACTGCAAAGCGGCGCTGTGTCGACTTAAATGAAAAAAGAAAGGAAAAACAAATCTGATAATTTGAATTAGTGGCACAGAGAAATGGGGGATAGATTTAGTAATCACATATATTTAGTCATCTATCCTGTGTGTATCTTTGGGTTAAATTACACAAAATGTGCTTAAACAAAAAGAAAGATGAGTTTATTTGGTTTTAGGTTTAGGTTATGGATTAAGGATTGGTGTAATCATGCTGAGATTGTGTCGTCAGAACATTTTTACACCAGCCTGTAAATGGAAAAAGAAGAACAAATAACTACTTATAGTCAGACCACTTGGATTCCTCTTGAAAATGCTATTTCCAGCAAGTATTGACTATTTCAAAGCAACAAATATGAACTTTTTAAATTATGATTAGACTGAACTGTTAGATTATTTCTTGAAAACAAATATAAATACATTTAATTTATAATTGTTGCATCAATTCACAACATACCATAAAACCTCTTTCAGGTAGTTCCTCTTTAAAAACATATTTAATTGCTCAAATAAGATTTTTATTTATTTATTTAATTTGCCCCCAAAGAATAACAAAACAAAGATTTTGGGGAAAATCAACTAACATATTTTCAAGTTCACTTCTTCTATAATAATAATAAAGAAATAAGTGGTATTCTAAAAAGGCTCCTCTGTGGGAACATTTGGGAGGTAAACGGGGAGAAAGCGGCTTCATGACTGAACAGATGAGAATTTATTTGACATGAAAATGTGCTGTACAGATTTTCTCACAGAAAGAAGAGTGTGTGTGTGTGTGTGTGGCTCTGAGAAATAACGCAGTTCTATGCATGTATATTTCCAACGTTATATCCATGAACACGACATACACACATAGACACACACTTAACTGACAGGCCTGTGCATTGATTTGAGTGTTAGTGACTTTGACCTTGACACCGGGGTCTATCCAACACTTATCCAACACGGTGCTTAATGCTGCTTTCCCGTCATTTTTCAAGCTGTATATATATATAATATATATATATTTGTTTTGCATTGTTCTGTTACTGTTTCTATATATTAAACAGCTCACAGAGCATCTCTGTCTAGAATCACTGTCTAGACTACAAATAGCGACACACGAGTATTTTTCACGATCTGTTTCATTATCCTTGATCGATTATTTTATGCAGAAGTGAAGCATGTGTTTACAATGATGCACACTATCAGGCCTAAGAGATTATTTTAGTTCTCAAATGATTCTTCACCGTTGTTTTTAATACAGTTTATTTGGCTGTTTGTGAAGCAATGCAACACTTCTTAACATCTGAACAAAGCTCTTTTTAAATTGGCATTATTATGAATTAGGGCCTGATATTAAATCAATATATTAAATCTGTGCATAAATAGTCAAAACCCAGAAACTGGAATTAAAAGCAAGTCAGCACATGACATAAAAACAAAGAGTGTCTGTCACTTTAATCTTAACGTCTGGTGTTTTCCATCAGCTAAATAAATAGCCTGGTGTTACTACGTGGATCTGTACAAAATACAACTGACCGCAAGGTTTAAATATTCACTTTTATTTCTTTCCAGAAAAAAAATATAGGAAACTCGTCATTTAAATATTTCCACAAAAGATGGTACTTCATGAACAAAATGTTAAAAAGCGTCTGCTGAAAGAGTTTTTTTTTTGCCATAAAGGAGAGAAGCAGGGAGAGATTTGAACATATCTACAACATTCTTTGAAAGCAGATTCATTTCCATCGCTGGAGAAACTGCGCGCTTCTGCTTGAAACGTCTCTGTTACCTGAGAAAACACGAGTTCAAAGTCTGGTTCACCGATTATTCGTTGTTCGCAGCGTGGATGTGTTTGGCCAGGTCCATGGCGCCGCGCTGGGTGTGTAACTTCTGATACTCCTGGTGTAAACTGAGGAAGTGCGGAGACGGCGCGGGGTGGAAGAGCGCCGGGGACGCGTAGGCGACGCCGGAGGTCAGGGGAGAGGAGTAAGCAGTACATTGTGCCGGGGAGAAGGCTTCGATGCCGGGCTGCGACTGCAGGAAAGCCTTGGCTGTGAGGGCGCTGCGGGAGAAGAAGCTGGAGAGAGCCGGCAGGATGCTGCTGACAGGTGGGATGGCTGCGGGCCCGCACGGGGACGGCGCGTGGTGGTGGAGGTAGGGGTAGATCTCCAGACCGGGCAGCTGCAGAGCCGCCGCGCCGAGCCCGTAGGCGCCGTGCGGGAAGCCGTGCAGTGCGCTCTGCTCCAGGTGCTGCTCCTTCAGGGGGTCGAAGCGAAAATGCTGCCGCTTGAAGCGCTTCCTCCGCCGCAGGAAACTCCCGTTCTCAAACATGTCCGAGGAGTTGGGATCCAGCGTCCAGTAGTTGCCCTTCCCGGGGTTCCCGGGTTCTCGGGGCATCTTTACAAAGCAGTCATTAAGCGACAGGTTGTGTCTAATGGAGTTCTGCCAGGCGGGGAATTTCTCCCGGTAATAAGGGAAGCGGTGGCTGATAAAGTCACAGATCTCGCTGAGGGTGAGCCGTTTCTTTGGACTCTGTAGTATGGCCATCGTTATCAGAGCGATGTAAGAGTATGGAGGCTTCACCGACGTGGGACCTTTGGGTTTACCGGGAGAAGGGCTGTCGGTGTCCCGCGCTTTACTCTGGCTGCTGGAAGTCTCGGTGCTGCGGTCCTGATCGCTCCGCGACTCATCCAAAGGTAAGAGTTGCTCCTCTCCGATGTCTTTGAGTCCTTCCCCTACTACGTCGATAAGAATATCCTCCATGATTTCCAAACCCAATGTCATAGTAGATATCCGCGGGTAAAGCCGATACCACCTGCCAACAGGTGGGAGAGCGACAGCTCTTCTCTACAATGCGATGAACAAATCTTTACGCACGACTCATCTCCATTCACACACAAAAAAAGTGAAAACCGAGCGCAACCCTGCTCCTACTTTTCAAAAAACAGACTCTCCAAACCGCATCGCAGTATCCTTCATATCCTTTATTTCGGTGCTTATAAGCGACGGTCAGCGAGCGACTGTGCGTAAAGCGCAAAACCGTGTTCGTCCTCCGATATGTCCGGCATCATCTGTAGTCTCTGTTGCTTTCCTGTGGGTCGGGTGGATGTGATGTCACGTCGAGGCGCGAGGAAGAGGATCCTGACCAATGAAAACGACGCAAAGGGTACCAAGGAGGCCTATACCAGCCACCCGGTGCACTTTCATCACCAGCACATCTGTGCCAAGTCGACGCGGACTTTGGAAATCCATTCAGTGAAAACATCCTAATGAGCAGGAGATCAGAAGAAGACTATTTTTAGACACGAATTCACTTTTTTATTCATGGTGTTCGTTTCAGAGTTGCGTCAAAAATGTTAAATTGCGACGAGAACTATGAATAAAGTGAAGTAAGAGCGAGATGTTAGTTTCATAGGCCTACGTCTAAAAATGATAATTTCACGTTTTGTAGGCTTCTCCTGAAATATAAGTTAATATCTTTATTGTCCAAAAAATTATTCCGTTTTAATGTTCTTCGCCCTAAAAGCAGATTGAATAAATTACTTTAAACACGAGAAGGAATCCTGCGTAAAAAAGCTGGATTAGATTTGTTGAAAGTTAAAAAGATTTTTATACCCCCAAACAAGGACAGTGAATAAAAGCAACATAGAACAGACTAAATGTCTAAATGTACAGTGGTGATGGAAAGAGACAATAAAAGGAACATAAATACATTTTAATTTCCAAATAAGACGAGAGACACTTCGGGGACATCAGATCAGCATTCTGAATTTAAAGACTGAGGAGGAAAATCCCCAAACACTTCACTACGTGAGGCAGGCACTTAAAGCTTAATCCACCTCCAAGGCTTCTGCAGCCGCTCTTTACGCACGCACTTGACGCACAATTACACGTTTTCAGACGTGCAACAGAGGATCTTGCGCTGCTGCGAAAATAATAATTTGTTGCCTGCATGGGGATGTCTTCGAATAAACTGATAAGACTTGTGTGCCTTTTTGTTAACTTACAGGAGTTGCACTCGGGCTAAGAGAAATATAGATAAACATCACCATGTGTGAAATGGAGAAGAAATAATATTTGATGTGCAGCCTGTAGAACCTGAGATTTCTGCGCCAGAAACCCAACAGTCTCTGAGCCCAAACCAAAGTCCCGTCGGATTATCTTCTTTAATAATGGGCAACTGAGAGCAGAATGGTAATATTGGGATGAAAGTAATAGATTTTCACTTGCTCAGACATAAAAGAGAAGTCAGGAGAGGAGGGCGCTTTTGGTATTGTTGGGAGGCCTCTGGTTGTTTGTGTTTAATGATGGAGTCCTTTGTTGGGGATTCCCACATTTCCTGCCTCTAATCGCATTGATACCCCGGGGCACAGGGGGCTTGGGTCCGGACTGGGTGGGCTATACGGTACCAGCAAATCTGCAGATGATTTCCCAAATTCATCACGCATGTCTTCAGATTGGAAACAGGCCCGTGCGCGTTGTGTGGTTTCAATAAGGCGAGTGCAGGAGCGTCAAATCACTACAAAAGCTGAAGGTATTGCACTATATTTCCAAGATCATCTGACACCAGAACCCGAGAAGCCACGTGTCGGGAGTCATTTCAGGGGACAAACGGCTCACGGTGATGGACAAGACATTTACAGCGCCAGTAATGCACCAAAGTGTCCCGCACGCACGCAGCTGGAGTTTGAATACCTCCCGATGTTAAATTTACAGATATGGCCTCCAATTTTTATTTCTGGTAATTTTGTAAGAACCCCCATCATAAAAGCTACGCAACATTAAATATTGGGCTCAGTCTAAGGTGTTTTTCTCGGTTTCTTTAAAAAAAGGCTAAATATGGAAACAATAAGGCCTTTATTTTTCACACAGAAGACACATTACGCACACACTTTAACAATAACAAATCTGCTATCTAACAAAAACAGCCATTGTACAGATCGTATTTGTTTTGTATCGCAGATGAATAAGTGGGAGAGTGAGCAGCCACCAAGGACTTGGTGTAATAACATCATTTGGCTGCAGGAACTAAACAGGCCTGGGGGATCTCACTGGATCATTCTGGATAAATGAACCCACATCCGCGCAGGTCAGAAACAGGGGTTAGATGAAGCTGTTACGGGCTACTTCAGTTGAAATGTTTTCTTATCTCGGTGAGGAAGAAAAAAAACTGAAGCCGTTCGCATGATTCAGAGAGTGTTAAAACAGAGCGGAGCGTGTTTTTCATTGGGAGAGGTTGAAACGGCTTCAAAGAGCTGAGGTTGTTTTCACATAATGCCCTTTCTCATCTTGATTCCCTTAAAATCTTGGCAGTGCAGTGGACAATAATATAACGTGTAATTTAAGGTATCATGAATCATAACTGCATGAAACAAAGTCCGACAACGGAGAGGTGCTGAGCCAAACCCTCTGAAACACACACACACACACACACACACACAGACAGAGTTTAGGGGAGGATACATGTGTAAATTTCATGAGCTGAACCGGTCATTAACACAGTATTTATGAGCTGACAAATGGCTCCATAACATAGAAAACGACGCAACCTGTTCTCTGTATCTCATCGTAGCCTGCTCTTGTCTGTCACTACTTTCCTCAGTAATCGCGGACGTGGAGCCATTTATGAGGAATGACACGTGTGTAGCGCATCTGAAGTCTTATCGATCGCGAGACGACATCGCGCGGCGACATCTGGTGGTGTGAAAATGAAACGCATCCAATGTGATTCTGTGAGAGGAGATAAAATACAAAAAAAACCACCTCCCAGTTTAACGAGGTACAAACACCAACACAAATAGTCCTACAGTCTATAAGAAACACTTCTCTAAAACGGCTTTAATAAAAACGGAACATTACATCATTCGTGAAGTGATTTCTTGCAGGGCTGCTGTGTTAGCCTACATTAGTGTTAGCTTGTTGTAATGTTACTAAACTGGCAACTGAGTGTCGGTTTTTAACCTCTACAAGGCGTCAGAAGTGTGTTTTTACAAACGTGTGTTTTGTGACCACTCTTCAAACACACAGAGCTGTTAAATCCTAGTGAAGATTACCATTTGATAAAATAATGTAGCTGTAAAAAACACAGATCTTGTATTTCAATGTCTCACTCAGTGTTAGCATCATGTAGCTAACACTGTTGTGAGGTGTTATTGGAATAAACAAATGCATAGCCTAATGCAGTCCTTAATAAAACGTTTTTAAAGTTAAAGGTGTAATTTAAGGGGGGAATTGAAGGGTTTAACAAGTTAAAACGCGTGAATAAATAATAGCAGTTTAGGCTGATCTGGGCTCTTTCATCTAGTAAAACTGTGAAGTTTGTTCAACTGAAAACTATAAACTGCCTTGGTTATTTAATGAAACAGAGTTCACCAGAATACAACGCATGCTAGGAAGTATGTTAACAACATTTCTCAACAAACCTAATTAGATTAATTGATTAGATATAATCAATCAAATGTATGAGTAGTCAAAGTCTAGCCTAGGAAGTCTTTTATAGCTAAGTTGAACCTCAAAGAACACCTGATGAACCATCACAAAAAATAAATACACTTTAGTGAACCACAACATAAACCTTTACGTAAAAAGAACCAAGGTACTATTTCACACAGCAAAAGCCGTATTTAGTATAACAGATCTTTTTCACAGCAGACATTTGAACTTGTCAAACACTAAAAGACACAGGTGTAGCTAATAACATTAATCGTGGCTCTCTTTCATGGCTTACTGGGACATCTAAATGGAACAGAGCTATTGTTAATGTTATTAGTTACACCTTTCTACTATGACAAGTTAATATGTCTGCTGTGAACCGCCACCTACTAATTAGACTGCTCCTGACTTGACACACCTTGATTTGGGTGGCTCACCTCAGCTAAACAATTAACTGGCGTCACCCAAGTTTAAACCACAATGCTTGAACTAACAAACAGCCAAATGTTGATCACGCAATCATTAAAAAATATATATTTTGCAATAAGACTATAATATAGGTATTGAGTGTTCAGATCTTTAACTAAATCCCCTCCTACCTCTGGTAAATGTTGGGTTCTGCAGTTCCTTGACTTTTCCAACAGAGGGAGCTCTTACAACAATGATGAAGAAATAATCATCTGGTTAAAACTAGGCTGACACAAAGTCTTTTCTATACAGACTTATTTGCCTGGGTACATTTAGGGTCCAGTTTGGGATGTGCATGCAAATTGTCTGGTGCGGAGTTTCACACAGACATGACAAGTGAACTGAATGTAAGACGCAATAACACACTGCACTTTGGTCAGAATCAGTGCTCTGCTGACCTCACTGAGCAATTTTCTGTATGCCTCGACACCCAAAACGACTACACAATGCCAAATGCTTGTGGAAAACACGGCAGAACCTTCCAACAGTATTTTCTATTGGGAGTGACAGCAGCGGTTTGTCTGCAGTGTCGTGTTCGGCTGCTGCTGTCAGCTTGGGCCTGAGGATGGAAGGAATGCAGATGTTGTGTTTTAAAGCTCAGCACATACCATGCTGATTGATAGTCAGAGGTTATGGTGCTGGCTGGAGGAACTGTGTACGGCAGACAGCAAGCTATTAAACCCCATGGTGTAATAAAAAGTTACATGAGTTGGAGACTTTACAGGCCCTAGTGGTCGATGGAGATGAAGATAAGATGACAAACGTTTCGACCAACTACAGTGACTGCAGATGTATGTAGGACACATTTGAGCTTTGTTCAAACCCTTTTCACTTCCTGTTTTCTCACTTCTGCAGCCTCAGTTGGGATGCTAATCTTCCACTGTTATCATGTTGACTGGCGTTTCTTTGAAAGCATGTTGCAGCTTGTCCAAAAGAGACACAGAAGCATTTCACAGAAAAAAATGCTTCTGGTATTAGAAGAGTTTGTTTGGATGAGGACTTCCTAAGAAATGGATGAAAAAAAAAAAAAGAGACAAGATCTCTGTGGCGGGGTTCTGTGACGTAAGCAGGCTGATGGTGGTGAGTCTGGGCAACGATGCTCCAGAATCCAGTGTGTGATGCACACACCCATCAGGGCTGCAGCCACACACTTTCTTTCATGAGGCTTTTCAAAGGTTGGATGTGAGAAATCTCAGAGGTCAGTGGGAATGGACCACCTGGTTTTGGTAATCCTTTAAAAACAGAATTGTAAGATGGTTTGCTTAGACTGAAACTTTGGACTGCCAAACTAACTCCACTTACTCACGGGGCACTATTTCCCAAAGAGCTGCCAGGACGAGAGAAAAAAATAAACTTGCAAATGTTGGCAAATTAAATTAAATGCCCATATGCTTCATTCTAAATATATAAGGTTTATATATTTTTTTATTTAAATACTAAGCATGTTATTCACACACAAACAATCTCGCTGTATAAGGAGGTGTAACATTTGTCAGAGCGGTTGCTGTTGGTGTGACATTAAAGGACCGCAGTAAATTATTCCCTGACATCTGAAGCAAGTGGTGCGGTCACATGCTATGACTCCCCTGCTCTGTCGTGAGGAGAGAGGACCTACGCAGCAACTGGTCCCCGGACACCACGGGGTCACGACCCCTGGGTTCTTTGGTGTGCATTTAGAGGTCAGACGGCTACATTGAGAGCCTGGTGTTGTCCTAACATGGGCCTCTTCATAATCCCTCAACACCCCTCTGACAGAGAGACACATGTGCACACTTGTGCACGTAGGGACATAAATCTTTTTTATTAGATAGAATAAAGACAAATTCTCTTTTAAAGTAATCTCATATAATAATACAAATAATAATGGAGTTTTTAGGCTATGTTTTATGGAGACCAATATTACCAATTTAGTAAAAATGTGTTTTTATCATCAAAATCAACCCCCACTACTCATACTGACATATGCATGCACACCCACACTGATGTACCATGCACGCTGCAGGTTTATGCTGCAGGATACACACAAACACACACCAGTCCCACTCTGTCAACTGATGCCGACACCTTCAGCTGTGACGCTAACACATTCTAGGGGTGATTTCCACCGGACAAGTTCAACGCTGACAGATACATTCCTCCAGTGGCATACCATCACCAAACCCACCTGGTCTGGGTCCACATGTTTCGGAGGCCCCCTGTGCCAAACTTTGCTGCAATCCCATAACCTTTCTGACATCCTCGGACAGCAGCGAGCAAGGTGACAGCCAGGGAAACACAGGTGGAATGTGGGAAGGATTTATATGTTTTGGCTAGAAAGGATTACTTTTCCAAGATTATTACAGAGAATGCTGGAAATTGTAGAAGATTATTCGGGACTAGTGACCAGCTACTAAAACACTACCCCCACCCCTCCACAGTCTTCTGCATCAAAATGTGAAGAATTTGCCTTGTTCTTCAATAACAAGATAACAGCTGTTGTAAAACCTTTACTAAACAAACCCAAGCTAGATTGTAATGCACTTACCAGTTATAGATAGATAGATAGATAGATAGATAGATAGATAGATAGATAGATAGATAGATAGATAGATAGATAGATAGATAGAGAAGAAGCAAAAGGTAAAAACAGATGGAGATCCCTTCGGCAATGACTTCTAAGCCCTGGTCTCCAGGGGCTGCTGGGATTTTCATTTCAATGGGCTCTAAATATTCATCACTCTCCCCACCCTATCTTTAAACCCTTCTGCTGGTCGTTTGAGGCATGGAGTCTCCCAAACTGGCAACCCAGCCAGGAGAAGTGAAACAAAGGGCCTGGTCAGACCAGCAAGTGGGTGGATAAAACGCACAGACTCACTTGCAGACACATGCAGTCATACATGCAATCCCCTGTCCATTACATACACACACGCACTAAACATACCACACAGATCCAAGAGCCAACAATGTGCCTTTGTTTTAAGGAAGGCTCTTTTATTAAATCAAATATCAGGGCCGCCTTTCAAGCCAGCCTTTGTCTGTCTGTTAAGCTCGTTCCTCGCCGGCCTCTCGGCCCCCGACGGCCTGTGCATGAGTGTTAGGAGAACCCATTGACATCCCTGGATTAACATATATTAAGGGGTTAAATGAAAGTGCCATTATTGTGGTTTAAGAGTGAAAGCGACCCGTGGGATGTTATGCTTCCCACTTGAAGCTATGAATGGCTAATGCTAAACAGCACTTCATTATGGGAGTGCGCTTTATTGACGGTGTCTATCAGAGCTGGAAAATCTCTTCCTGGAAAGCTGTTGAAGTTAAACAGCCTGAATCCAAGCAGGTTGAGCTGATACTGCGAGGAGTCCACAGCATATTTCGGGTTAATAAAACACAATAGTGATTCAGTGTTTTTGAAGGCTGAGCATTCAATAACTGGTAGGTTTTCTCCAAAAAATCCTCTGGCCATTTTCCACCTGGTGCATCCAAGATGAATATTTTTGTATATAGTGCCTGTACAGCAATGTAGTGTCCAGCCACAGCAAATGTCATTTTACTCCAAAAGTTAGAATTTATGTATTTATGTTGAAATATATAAAAAATACATAAATTCACAGCCCTTTATCCATTTCACTGAGACCACTGCTTTGACACCGAAAAGGTGTGGACACAGAGTTCCAAAAACACAAGTTTGCCCAACAAAAAAAGTTGAACCTGGATCAACTTCTGATGCAATGCATTGTAACATGAGTCGGCAAAGGCGCTGCTTTGGCCAATCAAATACATGCAAATTACTTTGTAATGTGAACAGCATAATTCTACCATTTATCCCGTGATTGCAGCTAAAAGGATGGTCACAGAGTTGTAAAATCCTGTCTCAGAGTATGTAGTGCTATTTTTGGCGTGAACATCCACTTGCACTGTTTGTAACCCTGGATTTAGAACTGGAGTGTTTTGGATTTGTGCATAATAGTAAATTAGAAGGTCATGTTGATATGCTTTACCTTCCTTAAATCAATCCACCAAGGACTCAAACACCATCATAAATATGCATGCTGCACTTTACCATATGCCTAAACACACGATAACCACTCTCAAATTTTGAAGTTGCTATAAAATGTATAACGTGTAGAGAGTCAACACAATGTAATATGAGAACTTTATATAAAGTACATACGATTGTCAAAAATGATTTTTCCAAGTGTCCAGTTTTTGCAAGAGGTTCTGAATGAATTTCATGGTCCTAGGGTCATACACATACTACAAAATATGCTTGAATAAATAAAACATTGCTTATATTATACAATGTACAGTGACTTTTATGGAAGGTTTGCCTAGTAAAGTTTGATTTTACTGGCATACACTATACATTGTGTAGATAGAATTGCATATTTAAATACTTGCTAAAGGCATTTAGAACAATTTGTCAGTATCATGAAGATGTATGGTCTTCTTTTCCTGGTGTATCCTATCACCTTATTATGTCATGCATGCAGTTTAACATACAATTAAAGTCATATTTTGTTGTGGCAGTAACGGGACTTTTACTCCAAACCCTTAACCATTGCTTTCATTCTGAAGTGTGTGTGTGACAGTAGGGATGTGGCCGCAGGTATCCATAACAGTATAGGGGATCTGTGACGGGAATTTCCAGAACATGTCCCTATTGACATGGATGTGAGGATCAGGTGAAAGATATTGTGTCATCCCAACATTCAGGATCTGGTTACTTCCATCCTGTCTGGAAATAAAAATGGTGGTTGTCATTTTCATGGGTGTTTCAGAGTTCAGATATAAAATAAATAGGTAAACAGGAGGTACAAGACAGTTCAACACTAGCTGCAAACCATTCAGGATTACTACCTGATAGGAGTGACACATTGGTAATCACATAAGAAAACACACACTAAACAAAAATGTGAAATGTTCTGCATGTTAGCATTGTGTTAGCTTTGCATTTATGCAGACAGGCGTTGGTGTGATGTCAAAATGTCTGTGTGTGTGTGTGTGTGTATGTGTGGGCAGACAGGAGTGTATGAGTGCAAGGCATCCATCTCCTGTTCGCCGCTCTGTGTCTGTCAGAGGAGCATTGACATTGATGAGAGCAAACTGGATGGAGACAGCGTCTGTCCAGTCAGACACCTCATCATTATGGCTGCAATCCTTTTGATCATCCCTCCTTCTCTCTCTCAGTCTCTCTCTCTCCTTCTGTCGGTTTGTCCGTCTCCGTCTCTGCTGTCTCTGCTGTCTCTTTTCCACCATCCAAAAGCAGACGAGCGGTCGCCGTTATGGCACATGACACACACCCTTTTGAGTTTTTCCATCTCACTGACCTCTCCACTGCACACCCCCACCCTTACCTACCCACTCACATGCATGCGTGCACACACCCACACACTCCCTGATGCCTCTCATCCCTTGCTCCCTGACAAGACAGACCATGGAGGAACTCCTGCTGGGTCACTCAGTGGAAAACTGAAGTGGTAATGAATATTAGTCTGATACTGGTCACATTTACACAAGCAGATGTGTTAAATTGCTATAATATTTGATATCTAGTTATGTAACCAACAGTTCAAAACTTTGGAAATACGCGTATTTACTTACAGCGATCAATACCGCTCTCATATTACATATCTGTCCTTAAAATATGTTAGTTTATGTTTATAATATTAGTTTAGCTTAGGATAAAGACTGGAAACCTGGGAAAACAGCTAACCTGGCTCTGTCAAAATGTAACAAAATCTGCCAACCACTGCCTTTAAAGCACAAGTGATTTACATGATTTATTTGTCATTGTTTAATTTGTAGAAAAAGCAGTGTAAGTGTAAAAATCACAATTTGTTGTATACTTTGCCGGGTGCAGTGACCTCCTGGAGTGTTGCCTTCAAGGTTGCCAGGCAACCTACTGAGACTCCAGAGAGTCACTGCACCCGGCTAAAACATAGTCTAATACTGAATCCCCCCAAAAACTGCAGTTTTAAATTTACACTTACTGAATTTTGTTAAACTTTGGACAGAGCCAGGCTACTTGGTTCCCCCTGTTTCCAGTTTTTATGTTAAGCTAAGCTAAGCTAATTGACTGCTGGCTGTAGCTTCATATTTAGCATACAGACATGAAAATGGTATTGATCTTCTCATCTAAATCTCAACAACAAAGCAATTAAGCATCCAGATACTTCCCAATAGTTCAAACTATTCATTTAAATGTCAGTTAGTGCTAGTATTTAAAAGTATTTTTGTGGCAGTCAATATTTCAACATCAAACAACAAATAGTAAACTACAAATGAACAAAATATTGTAGATTTAATATAATAAATAATAAATATATAAATTGCTTTTGCCCCTTTAATATGACAAAAGTTGAATTACACAAGCATTAAAGGTAAAAAATGATTCATCCAGATATAAAAATTCTCTGAATCCCATGTTTTTTATGTTTCTAAATGTACCATTTTGTACATGTCAACGATCATAGCATGTCACTGAACCTGTTTTGCTGCAGCGTAGACTTTGCTAAAGTACTTGTCTCCAGTATTACAAGAAATGCAGAACTATGAAGTTGAACCATAACTAGCATTGATGTGTATGACACCTGTCAAGAGAACCCAAGGGTCAAAGGTGAAATCTACTTTTCTTCTCATTGAAGGAAGGGAGCAGGTAATCTGACCTAGGTGAAGTCACCGGTTGAGATATGGAATCCATTGTGAAGCCGGCAGGGTGCGGCGTAAAGAAGAATTGATGAGTGTGTGGTTGAATCTGCCATGTGTCAGAGAACGGCGCTGTGTAATTGTGTTACTTCTGAAACGCTTTCAAAAGTCAAGAAGCAACAACAAATGTTGCATCCAACATGTAACAAAAGGCTGCACAGATACTGAGAAGATAATTAAATGAGGTCATGGCATGAAGCGAATACTGAAACAGTCAGGAAGACTAAAGTGATCTTTTAGATTATGACAGCTTGTATAATGCAGAGCAATCATTTTACATATAAGGTTTCAACACAATTGTTTTAGGGCTATGCTTCACTCATTCGCATTATTACCTATCATGTTTCAAAACCCTTGTTTTGGCAAGACGTTCGTGGAGATCGTGTTCTATCTCATGTTCTATCTCGGGCCTGTCACTGGCACTGCTCTTCTCAGTAGAGTAAGAACATCCCCTTCAGTTTATCATAGTCCGTCACTGGCTCCCATCGTTGAGTTCAGCAACAAATGTCTGAGCATTGAGTCTGATCCTTTGTTATTAAGATGAAACTAGCCCCTGAAGTCCTCACAGACTAAGTAAACAAAGCTAATAGAAAATCATGCCGGCCTGATTAAGCTGCCTTATTACGTTGTTTGCATAGAACATCATTAGCAACAACAGTCATTTCTCATGCCAGAGAGTAAGAACAACTGCCTGTAGATTATTTGTTTATAAACAACAACGAAGAAACTATTAGCAAATAGGAGGTCAAATTGAGAATTTGGCAAATGTGGCATTTAGTTCTGTGTTGTTGCATGTCAACGGTACATGAATTATATGTCCAAACCTTAAATTATAAGTGGAAAGACTTAATATGATTATTTATAAAATACTGAACTTGATGGTTTAGTTTCTGAGACCTAACAAGTGGCTCCTGTCTATTGAAACTTAGGTTGGGATCAATATACAGTATTACACCTACAGCAGCAATATAGTCTTCTAACTTTATAGCAACGTAACAAAATGATCATGGTAAATGGTATGGTTAATAAAAACACAAGTATCATTGGTTTGGTGGTGATTACTTGATTTAATTTTTTAAAAACAAAAGTAAATGGCAATGAGATCAAATAAGATGTGTGATTCCTTTCTATATGACAAGTAAGACAATTATTTAGCAATCTAGCTAGTAGTTGCAAAAGCAGGTAACAAACGTGTAAGATTATCCTCCCTAACCTTGTCAATACTTAAATGCTAAATGTAGGGATACTGTGTTATTTGATTTTTGGAAGGTAAGGTTTATCCTTCCGGATCTCTTTCACAGGAGAAGGCCTGCCTTTCTGTGTGACAGACCCAGATCATGTGACCAGGCAGATGAAGAAGTGTTGACAGAAGATTCCTTTAAAACACACATATAATAAGACACACACACACAAAACACAATCTTGTGAAAGGTGATATCTTGTGAAACTCCTTACGGAGAGGAAGGAACTAGGATTAGGGCAAAACGGATGGAGAGGAGTGAAAAAAGACAAAAATGGGAGAGCAAACCAAATTCATGCTCCCCCCCCCCCGTTTCATCCATGCAGTCTCTGTCTCCTTCCTCGCAGCTATGAAGCAGCAGTGATTGTCCCCCCATCGGTCCCAGGGTCCCTGTGGTGGAGGCCCACCCTACAGCCATGCCCCCAGACACAGAGTCTGATGAGGAGCACAAGGCCACGAAGGCTTACCCTGAAGCCCAGGGGAACACACACACACATACAGAGAGAGGCAGGCAAGCACAAACACATGCACAAAGGCGAGCAGGCACATGTACAATCAGCCAGACATGTACAGTGCACATATGAACATGTAAACAGAAAGATAAACACAAACGCAGGTGGATGCACTCATTCATTGGCACACTTACACACAGACTGGCACAGTATCAAAAACATAGTAAACCATGGACCAACACAAACACAGACCCACTGGTACTCTCTGGCACAGCAACTCGCTATGGCATCAAACATGTAACTGTACTCTCAGAAAAAAACTCTTTCCCAAATCGATATTTTCACTTTTTCGTTCATATTTAATCTTTATTTACCCATATGTCACAATGGGACTGACATCTCTTTTACACTGGCCAAGGAGACATTGTGAAACTGGCATGAATGAAAACAATATAGCAAGTTCAAAAAAACAAGCAAAGTGCTGTTTTTTTCAATTCGTCTGTCTCTCTATTTCAGCACTATTATTAGTTTGAAAATGTATCTGAAAAAGGGGTTTAATTTGATTTAATAAAAATATGATTTCTATCATGATTACAATAAGCTAGTAAGTGTAATTCCAACGTTCGCTAACGTTCTGATAAGGTGGAAATGTCCTATATTGACCCTCACAAGGAGGTAGAATCAAATACATTTATTGTGAATAATGTGGTTCAACTGTGGGCCTGTGAATAATCTGGCCCAAAAGAAACATTAGAATCATTTTTCATAGAATTTCCCATCTAAAGCACTCAGATTGGTACCCAAGGCATCGATATAACCACAAACTGTGTGCACCTCAGTGGGACCAATTTTTAAATGTTTCCAAACAAACCTGAACCAACAGAGAAGAATAAGGAGTCATCTGCTATTGACATACAGAGCTTAATCCTTCCTGCCACTAACTAGCTCTTCTAAGACTAAACCTCTCACCTCTGAGTTGGCTAACTAGCCATCACTCCTGCCTGTTGGCTACACACCTGCCCCAATAGCACCTAGAGGCAGAGGTGGGCCCCAAAGGGGCATACACACACACACACACACACACAAACACACACACACACATTTATGCATAAACCCCAAGTATGTGTACTCACAAATACACAGACTCATGAGCATCTCCTGCGCAAACACACACACACACACGCACGTAAACCTCCCCACACTAAATACACACACTCAGAGGCACATATACACCCAGTTTATGTGTCATTCACCGACTGTCCTTTTGTCAGAGCCGTGGCAATTATGGCTAACAAATACACACCGGGTGCTGAAGAAACACCCAGCGTGCTAAAGAAAATTAGTAATATTAGGAACGTGCACTCATCATTTGCAGTCAATTTCCTGTCGCTAATGAGATTAGAAACAATGCTGTCAGTCAAGAAACAGTGGCAAACCATTTCTATTTTGTTATTTTCTTTTTTCCCCATAATCAAGCCATTGGTTTAATAATCATGAAAATAGCAGGATATGGCGGCACTGTTTAATTACATTTTGAATATCATGGAGTTTTTAGTCACTTGGAAATGTCATTTCACATGATATTAGATTAATATTAACAGTAAATGAGGTACATAATGTAAAATTATAATTTCCTCGTGGATATGACAAGGGAATAGGATAATAACCACAGCACAAACAAATAATTAAAATTGTTATGATGAGGGTTACGCACAATAACAAACGGTCATGCAAAGTGCCTGGTGATTTTAGTGTTATTTTTTAGACAAATGTATCATCTGTTTTAGAAGTCTGCTATGTGCAGGAATTGGATTTCAAGCACAGGAAGCTCTTCACTATGCCTTCTTTTCTCCTTCTTTCCTCCTCTTCTCTCCCCCATCTGTTTCTCACTTTTCATCACCTCCTCCTCTACATTTGTGTCCCTCTGCCTATTGCATCTTCATCCACCTCCCCCCTCGGACCCCCCTACACCCCCATCCCCTCCCCCACAGAGGGTACTGTCGGTGTGGATGGTGGCGGTGGTGACCAGAAGAGGGCAGACATACTGTATTAAATCTCATATCCCATTACACATCTTCTCTCTCAGCACCCCCCACCGCCACCTCTCTTTTTGTCACTGTTTCTCTCTTTCACTGGTGTCTGTAGTTTGATAGTCAAAGGAATTTCTGACCCCCACCAACCCTCACCACCCAGCCAAGTCTCTGCTGTCTGGTGCGACTGGACACTGAAAGTCAGAACACTGCTTCACATCTTGATAAACAAACGTTCTGGCACAGTTAAACTGTGTTGTACATGCATTGTTCATAGATTTTTCTGTATGTGTAATGATGGAATTATATAAAATAAAAGTATTTTGCTCATTAAACGCAACCTCTGCTCTTACTACGTGTCAGCATTAATACTTTGTTACAATGAAAGGCAAAAGCATATTCTAACTGGTTGATAGGAATTCCGATTTTTTTCATTTGAATGCTACAGTGGTGCTGTAGTGTTGGTTTCATTTTAATGAGTAATAATTGTTATAAACATGAGCTCAGAACTTGTGTTTCACGCAGACATAAATCACTATGACTTGCTTGCATATATTCCTTCTTCATAATCTTGTATTGCTTAGTATTTCGTTTTATCATAATTTGTGCTTTACTTATTTACTTGTGTACTGGACACATCAACATTATTATTTCACAATCAACTTGCTTTTAAAATGTACCATATATTCATATTTTATTAAAACATTTGAGCTGGTAACACTAACTACCAATCCCACATTAAATTGAATCAAATAATCAGAACCATTACTTGTCAGTGGATTATAGATTTCTAACATTCTTTGAGTTATAATATCTATTGCTGCTGAAGGTGCAGTTTAAAATATAATGCAAATAGACAGGAAGTACCAGTGTGCATAAAATATGTGATCTTAGTGTACCTCTTTAGTATATTTCAACAAATATTTCTTTATTGTCCAGGGACAAATTGTTTCTGGTCCATTGTTAACATTTTTAATGAGCTAATAGAATTTCCTTTTCAGATCCATTTGGTTTTCAAATGGTTTTGTTTAGCTTAACAAGCATACGTATTTTCTTATACTTTTCAGAAGTAATTTCTTATACTAAAGGATCTCAATCCTTTAGTTGATCTGAAACATTTAAAATCATCAGATTTGTGTGTGACATCATGTTTCTACAGAAAGACATGGGGAGATAGAATGCACACCACAAAGAGCTTGTGGGTAAATGTTGCCAACCATTGACAGAGACTCCCATGCTCTTGCTCATCCAGGAAAGGGCAGGGCCAGAGACAGCACTGGACATTATTACATATCGATTTAAATCCCTTCTCCTTTCCTCTCTGTTTTATCTGATCAGATGCAGGCACAATGGCCGACCTCTCTCTCTCTCTCTCTCTCTGTCTCTCTCTCTCTCTGCTCTTTTTCTGAAACCTCCCTCTGGTGTATTTTAGATCTTGGAAGCCTGAGGCCTTTGCACACCTCACTTCCTCCCACCCTTCTTGCCCCCTTCCCCCTCAGTGCTAATGAGTCGGTGGTGCTAACTGCGCAGGGCTAGCTAGCCTACTGATGAAATGTAAATGGGCAGTAATGAGCACAACCACAGCCACTTGAGGGGAACACTGCCATAGCCAACCATACTGTCCCTCCCTGCCTTCATCTTTCCATCACTCCATTCCTGATGGACAGGCCCCAGTCCCAGGTTGGGCATGTGACTGACAGGACCAGGCGCCCGTGCTGAGGGGACCCCAGTGGGCCTCTGGAGTGGCCCTTCATGACTGACCACAGGGACAGGGATAGTGACGGCAGCTTGGGTCTCGCTGGCCGCTCGAAACTGGTCCATTAATTACACCAAACCCTTAGAGAAAATTAACAGGCAAATTTAATAACAGGGAGGAGGAGGAGGCTTGTGTGTGTCTATGTGAGGGATTGTATTCATACACTAGTGCTAACCACCCCCCGCTATTGTGAAGGAGGAACGCTTCAAGCTTGTTGTCACCACTGACACTCATCAGACAGGGTTTTCTGACACTTAAGGTCAATGATTTAAGGCCCAACAACAGGTTTAGCGAGAGCAATAAATTGCCACACTGTGGGCAGTAAATTGCCACATTTGATGTCAAGTCATCCCTTAGCAATTATGAGACCTTGTGCGGGAGTTTCTTTAATTGGTGATTCATGACGAACCATAAAGGCTGATTCTCCACATGGAAGTTTGATGACATCTGAAAGGCATCATTAAGAAACATTTGACTTTATGAAGACAGGAAAGTGATTCATCAGTCATCCCCGTGATGAGATGATGAAATGAGGGGGATCATTTCAGGAGTGAAATTCAGCAGTCATTCTTTTTAAAACAGCAATTAGATTTCTTAATAGTGCTTCACATATTGATTTGAGCACTTGCAAGCACAGTTTTTTTAATGGAAGTCTCATTCTGAATAAAGTTATTCTTTAACAGTTGTATTCATAAAG
This sequence comes from Nannoperca australis, assembly GCA_036023655.1. Taxonomy (NCBI): domain Eukaryota; kingdom Metazoa; phylum Chordata; class Actinopteri; order Centrarchiformes; family Percichthyidae; genus Nannoperca; species Nannoperca australis. The sequence continues at coordinate 20,784 of JAVQJD010013848.1, forward strand.
CAGCTGACATCATCCTGCCACAGGTCAGCTTACTGCACAAAGATTCCATGTCTGTTTAATGGAGTTTAATGTCATTATTTAGCATCATTTAAAGGGTGTAGCTAGACCCAGTTTGTTCCTGACATATCTCCTTGCTTGTTTTGTATGACACAATAGCATATGTTATTTCCGGCTACTATCTTATTGTTAGGGTTAGAAAACAATTGCACAATTCATTATCTAAAAAGGTACACTCCCAGTTTAAATATCGGAGGAACTGTTCAACACAAGTTTACTCAGAAAATGTAGAGGTTTGGAAAATCCCAATCAGCCAATATAAAACCAATTTTATAATGCTGTAGTACACTGCCTACTTGGACTTTTAGGAAACTGCAAACTTCAAAAGCGGAACAGAATTCTCACATTATCACTCATCTTTATACAGGAATTTAAGATATTTTACTGAAGCTTACATTCATATAACATCATGTGCTTATGTCACTACACAATATTAGTGTGCTCTGGGAGATTAGAAAATTCAAGTTGTGATAGCATTTGCACTTCCCTCGGCAAAATCACTACATTTAAATGTTGTTTTTCACTCAGTGTACAGTATCTTACAGTTTCTGCCTCTCACTCACTATACTGTTCAAAGATAGATATGCTAATGCACAGAGTAGTTGGACTACACTGATATTGGAAACAGTAGCAAAACCATCAACTCGAGCACATACTGTATCAAACTCTTGTGTGTGTGTGTGTGTGTGTGTGCACATGTAGATAGGGAAAACAGAAGAAGAGAAGAGTTTGGGGTTGCTGTGGCCCACTTCTTCTCCTTCTCCTCTGTATTCCCTCTTTCTCTGCGGTGCTGTCAGTCTCCCTGGGGTCGGATCAGCGCCGTCGCAATAGGTAGGCCGAGGCTATCAAAGTACACGTTTTAACTTTTTAAGACTTTGCAGGTTGGCTTTGTTCTCCTTTTCTCTCTGTTGTACAGGCTCTCCTGGGCCCTGGGTTGGGGAGTCTCTCTGGGTGCTGGTGCGTGGCTCTGGGCTATTAAAAAAATGCAGGTTATCTACTGGGAGAAGTGGAAGAGCCTTTCAAATTGAAGTGAGAGCTCACGACCAAAGAAGGAGTTTGAAGGGGAGGGGGGTGTTGGTTTCGATGATGAGTACGCATGCACATATATACAAGGGTATATGGGTGCTTATAACTGTATAGGGTTGGTGAGAGTAATGCAGAGGAATGTGGTCATTAAAAGTCAGCTGTATTTCTCCCCTCTCTCTTCAGTATTTCTACTCCTCGGTATGTTTTTCAAACCACCCCCCTTCCCTATGAATGTGCACATACATGCATTCACACAAACATACACAGACACCCGCTTCATCACCTCCCCCTTCCACGCACATACACATCTGCTGCATCCACCACCACTACTATCACGTCTCCTACCCCCCAAAAAACAAAAAAACAAACAATCCTCGGGCTCAAAGCCTTTGGGATGATTTGATTAGCAATGATATCTGAAAACGGCCTCATCGTGCTAACAAGATTAAGCTGAGGCCCTGTCTGTTTTCAGTGTTGGAAATTTGCTAGGTGATTAAAACTGGCTCTCTCTGCTGGAACAGGAGCCTTAGCCGGCTAGTGGGACCGTTGCCAGGTAACAAGACATGACTGCTGTTTTGATGTGGCTACATACGCAAAAGACTAGAACAACTGTAGGCTGGTAGGAGATAAAGTGGAAAAAAAACTCTGTCCATGGCCAGGCAATACAGAAAGAGGAAACCCTCATTCACATGATGTACAGTGCAACTAATACTAAGACATACAGTGATCATGATGAGACATAGAAACAGTAATACAAACAAAAACAACCTGTCAGAAAAGCAAATATGTATTTATGTGTAAACATTTTCTCCCTATATCCAAATCTTAAGGGACAATAAAAGAAAATGCTTAATTTTCCTTATGGGGCTCCTTAACAGTGTTTGGTTGACAAAAGTCTCATTTTCCCAAGTTTAGTAGATATGGACAACTATAGATGTATTCTCAGATATAATATATGCCAAAAATGAACACAGATTGTTAACGTCCATTTTCAGCCTCAACTTGACAATGTTTGATGGGTTATTTTATAATAGATGAAATACAGTACAGTAAATTACCGCCAGTATGCAAAAATGGTTAAAAGTTAAATTGTGATTTGTTTAAAATTCATCTGATTCAACATTCGAGATTACTTTTTTTTTTTTCTATGGAAATTTGTCTTGGACATAAAGGCTGCCACATGAAAATACATACAATTAGTAACAGACATAACATGACAGACAACAAGTGAAGACATAAGTGCATTCAAATACATTCAAATATGTGTAACATAGCCCCTCATTTCAGTGGAAGGAATGCTTGTGCTCTGACCACTGCAACAAGGAAAATTATAATCATAGTAAATATTAAATTAAGGCACAAGTGTTTTTCACTGTACTATTTCATGTGAACGGATGTCAAGCTGCAGATTCTCCAACTTTCAGTTTACCATATAGGAGGGGTATTAATTCTTCACTCCAACACTGTATTTATTCAATTGGATTATGTATGCATGGAAGGCCTAATGAGGGCTTAAAAATGCAATTATTGCTTAAGCAAAAAATTTGACTTTTTTGATAAATGTTTCTATTACCTAATAAATGGAGAATCAACAGACTTCGGAAACTGCTTTATTCAGGGCTTGAAATTAGCCCATCAATCATTTGCAGAGTTTGTTAACTATTTCTCTCCTTCTAGCCTCCGTCTTCTATTGCCCCATCCTCGGAGGTCTGGCAATATGCAGAAAGGAGGGAGAAAGAGAGAAACAGAAAGAGGACAAATTGCATATGATAACCCCGGAAAAACAATGAGGGAGAAATGCATCCCAGTTGGGAGAGAAAGAAACACTTACATGTATGGTATAATATCCCTTAATGATTGGACTATGATAATGATCATTTATAATTCATAAGGTCTATAGGCACAGGTCATGTGAACAAGGTTAATCAGAAGCAAGAGGGTCATGGAGTGCCAAGAGGTCATCCTGATATTTTATGAGCATATTGATTATGTTTTCAGAACACTGAACACATAGTGGCATATGTGTGTGTTATTGTATTGATTTGGTGAATTCTCATCCATATGTGGCCTGCAAATATCAAATTGACCCCAATAAATGGGCTATTACAATATTCAAGAAAGCCATTCAGTGTCTCAAAAAACTGACCAATGGGATTGGATCCGTTTCAGCACTATCAAAAAAAAGTACAACTAGTTACGCTTAACAATAGAATACAAATGAGGGAGCCAGGCGTGAAACAGAGATAAGTTGTTGCGTGTTTTAGTTTTTGAGAATAAAACTGTTAGAGCAGAGTTATTGTTAAAATTAAACTGAAACCCGGAATTTTTATTTTACACTTGCATAACTGTGCAACTTTTTAATTGTTGTAACAGACAACATTTCCGCTCGGAGTAATGGAAACTAAAAGGATGTCCAAATACACCATTGTTCTATCCGGATTTTTCTCTCTTTATTTCTCTCAAGCAAAGGTCATAGAGTCATCTGGTAAGTACACCTCCATTTATTGGTTCTGCTTTTTCTTTCTCACACACCCACACACAGCAGGTGTGATAGGGACCACACCTGAGGGAAACTGTGGGGTTTTGAATACAGACACACAGTACCTCTATTCTTCCTGTTATCACTTATGTCAGTCAGTTCAGCTTAGCTTCAATCTATCGCCAGGTACAGCAATCTGAGCTATGGGTCCAGGATGTATGTGTAGAGGAAAAACAATAAGGGCGTTTCATTTTATTCCTTCATCCAATCTAAGTGAATGGAAAGTGGCCATTCTTGTCAGAGTTGATTGGGAAAATGTTGCGATATGGGTGACACGTGACACGTAACAGACGACATGAATGCATATACGCCCTGCTGTACATCAATTCAAATGCAGGCAATAGGGAAGATTCAAAATATTCATGGAATGTTCAGAGCTATTTCAGCGAGGGATCACACAATATTACCTCCACACAGTGATAAGATAAGGTATTTTTCATATTTCCATGTATTTTCATTCATTTTCTCATTTTGGGGAAGGAGGAGGAAGAATTTGGCCTCAGGCAAGATTAATAAGCATTTAAAACGGTTTCACTGCTAACCGGCAAATCACAGTGTGTATTTCAGAGTATTGTTCACTACTGAGTGGCCATGAATGACATAAATAGATTGCACTGGTATACCTCACCAGCAAGCTATTGAAGGCAGGAAAAAATAAATAAACAAAGCACATGTGCCTATAGAATTTCACACATACATACATGCAAATGCAGAGTGGCAATTGCATACACATAAATAGAAGATGTACACCAAACACACAGTAAGCAACACATATATTCCATCTCCCATCTGAGCTATAATTAAATGAAAACCTGCCTTCCGGTGGCTTTTTTCCCCCTCAAAAGACAGAATTCAAAACACTTAACCCCTATTAGATACCAATTGACAACAGAGCCTAAAATGGTTGCTGCAGCCGTTGGCTAAGACCAAGTTAGTGTCAATAGCTGGCTGGAAGCCTGTGTATGTGGCTACAGGCTGGCTCCTCCTCACCACCAGCAACACCAACCTTCCTCCCACCAACACAGAAATCCACAAACAAGAATAAAAATACACACATGCTTATAGCATCTACAGGAATAGAGACATAGATGAAAACACACATTGCTAGGTACCTACTGTATACATTCATGCACATGCACACACACACACAACATACTTGTGCCCAGGCATTACAATGTAAAGTGGTTTAATGGCTGATGTTCAAACAAGCAAGCGCAGCCGCCATAATTGAAGCCCTCCCCAAATTGTGTTTTTATTTTGCTCCCCAGTTCTGAAATATAATCAGTTTGCCTAATTTTATTGCATTTCCTAATGATGCTCGCCCAGAGCAATTGTTCTGTGTGTTCCTTAGCAAACAGCGCGTGTCAGCTCACTGAGATTAATCTTGATTACTTTAGCCCTTGATGAAGTAGGCTACAATAATGCTTTAATTGGGGAATATTACCACATAGAGAAAAAATGGTGATAGATAGACCAGGAGATGGATGTTTGACTCCAAACTGCACTAATTGTAATGCTGTTTGGAGTGATTAACTTTGGATGGATCAGTGGCTGTGGCGGAAGGCAGAACACAAACAACAAATAGGGAACCACGTCCATGACTGTAGTGTGCTGCAGTCAGTGATGTTGTGTTTTCACTGTGCTAACTGACAAAAGGCATTGAACAGACACTTGAAGTCAATTCATTGATGGCACATGGAGAAAGAAACAGAGAGACGGGTGAAATACACACAAAAACACAGTCTCAATGAAAAGTACCTCGCAGGAAGGTCAAATCCATGGACGCCCCCTTGCAGAAGAACTGTCTCAGCCTCAACTTCAAGTTTCAAAGGTAAATAAAAACCTGGGGGAAAATGAACAGAAGTACAACACAATTTAAGGCTCTCAAAAGCTTGTTGACACTCGCCAGATTGAAGGGATTCAGTCAGTGGAGCAGCTACTGAGGAGAAGTTGTTGCACTGTTGTTTACAAAAAGTATTTTTATGTTTGCACCTTGTAGTAACACCCAGAGCTTCTTTTATGAATTAAACCAGCTACTGGTTGGAGATCAAATTCAGGAATATCCCTCTAACCTCATTACCTGAAGTATAATGAAGCCCCCCAAAAAATACAGGTCCAAGGCCTGTCATGTCACTACTTATGGAGACTACAGTGCACACACCCTGGGGGCAACACCCAAATCTGCTCATGCAGCTCTCCTGCTATTCTGCCCTATCTTCACTTCTGTTGTATTGTACGTGACATGGGTGAGTGCATACACACACATACACACACACACTGTACAGTAAAGTGCATCACATGCATACACACACAGCTGCACGCCACACCACGCCGAAGCTGTAGGAGAGACCCAATCTGCTTGGTTGGGACAGTTGTCTTATGAGGTGTCGTACGCTGACTGGACATATGCTGACCCCTTCCGATTTTTTTTTTGTGCTGACTTCCTCATTGGTGCTTCTTTGTGTCATGACTTTGTGCTGAGTTTTGTTTGGGGGGAAGAGGGAGGAGGAAATTGTGTGTAGTGTATGGGGTAAAAGAGAATGTTTTTGTTTAGAGCAATGCTAGCGAGCAGTACATTTGTAGGTTTGTGTGTGTGTGTGTCTAAGTCAAGTTGTTTGATTCTTGTTGGCAAAAGTTAAGACAGGGAACTGTGACAGAGCCATGCCAATTATGGAGTGGTAAATTGACCTACACACATACACAAACACACACACACTCATTCATGTTTCCATCTCTTTAGAGGACATTACATTGACTTACATTCATTCCCTGGAGACTTACCCTAACTCTAACCATATCTACTACTTGCATTATCTGCATTCTTTAAAACCTAACCTTAACCTAAACCTAACATTACACTAACCTTACACTAAGTCGTCACCCTAAAATGGAATGATTTATGCTCCCAGCTCAATCTCTATCCAGTCCATGCGAGTGACTCCTGACAGAATGTGTGTGACTAGAGTTAAAGGTAAACAAACACACTCACACCTCCAGACAGCTTGTCACCTGCTCACGCCAGGCGGGTTGAAGAGAGGAATCTGGGAGAGGCGAAAGTGGGAATGGGGGCAACAGCCTAAGCGTGGGGACATTGGCGCTGTCTTGTGAAGGTGTGAATCTGTCATTATAGAACATCACAGCTCATACACACATCAGGACATACATTGGCACGACAAGTGGATACACAAACATACGAGTCCTCACATGAAAAAATATGCATGAATACGAACATGTCCCTATGCAGGCATATATCTTTATGTACACATGCATACACTCCAATACAGCCACTGTGCTACAGTCCTTGGTTAGGACTAGGAGGTCACCCACAGTTAAAGTCTACTGTTCATAATGCTACGTCAAATCCTGCTGCAGCGTGGCTGTGCATGTCAAAAAGGCCTTTCTCTGAGAAGCCTGACAAGATGCAAAAGGATCAGTCACGCTGTACCGGAAAGATAACGTCACCAGAATCTGTTACGACATATTGAGGGGGGAGAAGAAAACTGTGACACGTTCCACAAAAGCCACGCTTAAAACAGGAGCTGTACAGTTATTTGGTGAAATTAATGTATCACGACAACTAGCAAAAAAAAATCAATAAAATTATTTATGACATCTTTGTCCCCCCTGGCCAGCGTGTCTGTAATACTATTCAAATGGGAGCGATGATAAGGGTTTGGCCAAGGCTTTTATAAAAGAGGGGGAATTGAAAACACAGATGATAGAGGGCCCCCAAATAGCTGGCTTCAGGCTATCTGCAGTGCCATAAGCTGTTGTTTTATTTCTTGTTTTGTGGATGTAATCAGAAGAACAAATACAGTATGTAGTTGGCAGGGAGGTCTGATGGTTATCCCCATCTCTGAAATCATATACCATATAATCTACATACTGTATGCTATATGAGGAATTATAGAGAAATGTGTCATCTTGGATCTATGAGAATATGGCCAGAGGTTGAACCTGTGTGTTGTTCTAGTGCTAGCTGTGAAATTCACAGTATATATATATATATATACACTACCGTTCAAAAGTTTGGGGTCACATTGAAATGTCCTTATTTTTGAAGGAAAAGCACTGTACTTTTCAATGAAGATGACTTTAAACTAGTCTTAAC
>JAVQJD010013860.1:0-13389 GCA_036023655.1 Nannoperca australis
AGTAGCACACACACACACACACACACACACACACACACACACACACACACACACACACACACAAACACACAATTAAAGTACGTAGGGGTTAAGTCAACAGCACTGTGTTGAAGTTTAGAGTGTGTGTGTGTGTGTGTGTGTGTGTGTGTGTGTGTGTGTGGTGGAGGATGAATAGGATATTTGTACTGACAAAGCCTCTGGAACACAAATATAGAGGAGTAAAGAGCTGTACAGCATATGTCTGTGTTGAGGTAGTCCTAGGGGTGTTACTTATGCTTGCATATTGTACCTCGCCTCTCTAATTACATTTCTTTCTGTGTGTGTGTGTGTGTGTGTGTGTGTGTGTGTGTGTGTGTGTGTGTTTAGGTTCAGAAGGCCTCGGTTTTACTGTAGTGACCAGAGATTCTTCAATCCACGGTCCTGGTCCCATTCTTGTCAAAAACATTCTGCCTCGCGGAGCCGCTGTCAAAGATGGACGCCTGCAGTCTGGAGACCGCATACTTGAGGTACAGGGCAGCTGACTATTATTATACATCTGCTTGTGTCAATACTTTAATCCAGCATTGTACATTTTATTATGCTGCAAAAGAAGTGAGATATTGAAAGTAAAATACTAGTTTTGATGATAATGGTTTTGATTTGGTGTGTGTGAAGGTCAACGGTGTGGATATCACAGGTGTGGGACAAGAGGAGTTGGTGTGTATGCTACGCAGCACGCGGCAGGGAGAGAGTGTGTGTCTTGTGGTTCTACGGCAGGAAGACATGTTCCTGCCCCGAGAAATGGTAAGAGCCAATCACAATGTTGCATTGTCACAAGTAACATTGTAACAATGCAGCCAGACAGTGAGGTGGACACACATCTACATCACCAGTTTTCCTTTTCAAAGTTATACTCCCTCTAATTTTGCAATGTTTGATCCAATCAACAGGCTTGCCTAGATGATGCACAGCTCAGCAGCCTATAGGAAAGCTTCTGTTTATAGACATCAACCCCAAATCACATTGAAGGCTTTTGCCAATAAAATCTGAAAGATGATTTCCTGTCCAATAATGTTCTCTCTTCAGACCTAACAAGCAAGTGTGTAATACCGTGTTTTATAGACCTCCACTCTCATTAATTAAATAGCTTTATATTGATACTGGTAATATTTTGTGCCAGTCTTTTCCTGCCAGATTGTTTCTGCTGAATTTCAACACTGTTTTGATTAATAAACACTTATTTTATTCATCTTTGTTCTATTTTTTCCTGCTTTTTCCTTCAATCTGACTACTAGTGTGGATGTGTTGATGTTAATTGTAGCTCTTTCCGTACTGTTTCCAACTTGCAAATCAATTTCCTGACAATCTCTTGTCCTGTTGCTTCAACACAATAACAAATTTTTATCATTGAAATTGTTCTTTCCCATCTGCTTTCACACTTCCACTTCAGTAAATACGTAGCTGTTTAGCCATCCTTTTTCCCTAAAGGTTTTGTTCTCTAGCAGTGGTTCTCAAAGTGGGTGCAATGAGGACAGGTCAACAGTCTGCCAGACTTTCTAAAACTTTCTATCATATCAATACTATCGCCATCGGTTTTGGTCACTTTTCCCTGCAACTTTGTCACTTTACTGCACTCATGCATCCACACTAGCACTAACACAATAACAAGAAGCCTTACTTTCTTATAATATTACCCACCATTTTTCATTAGGTGCAATTAGCTTTGTCTCCTCTCCCTTGGTTCTTTTTTTTCTCCATCTGTATTTTTTTTATTTTTTATCTTGCCTTTTGTATCTCTTTTCCCTTTTGTCTCTTTCCGCTCTTATCGACTGATGTTTCCTCAGTGCAAGAAAATTACACACACGCACGCACGCGCATGCGACCCTGAGCCCAATAGGAAGTTCTGTTTCTGCAGACAGGAAGAGGAGGGATGTGTTGAAGTGTGTACATGTATTCACATTTAGGATCATTTGTGAGGTTTGTGTCTAGTCCAGAGTTTCTCTGTGTGCGCATGTCTGAACTCCATGGCAGTCTTCTTTGTGTGCTGACCAAGTTTTGCTGAATTTCTCCCTTTGTCACACTGTTTCCAGGGAGAATGAATCATGATGTTTTATAGCTTCCAGATAATTTGTTGCTGTAAGCTGCAGGAAAACATTAGACTTTTCTAAAATGTACACAAAGTAGAATACAAGAACACATTGCAGTTTTAACTGCTTTTGACTGACTGATTGATGAGGGAGAAATCCACTCACTTAAATGTTAGTATAGTTACCGAATGATTTGCATATTGCCTGTATGGCTTACAGAGATCACTTATCAAACGATCGTTTTAATTGTTGGGTAGCTTTTGAAATCAATTTCAAATCACATCTACAATCCCAAAATGCGATGTGTTTGTTTTTGGACCACTAATGAACCGCACCATAAGTGCATTTTCAGGCTCGATCAGGTTGCTTATGCCACACCAAAGTTTGATTTATTTTTGTGGGTTTTATCTTTTGCCAATTTTACAGTTTAACAGTTTAACTTGGAGCAGTTTGCCATAAAACTTGACCACATGGAGACCAAAATATCACTCGGCCAGTGAGGAAACCAACCTCCCTTTAGTTCAGTATTATTCATACAGATGCTCATTCGCACTCACTTGTTTACAGAGTGTTGTTCTTGCACAGAAAACGTTTGCTCTCTGTATTGTCTTTGTTTTAGGGGACTGCTATTACTATAACTTCATGGACACTGCTGGTGTTTGTGTGTATTTTTAGATGTGTGCCTTCAATTGTGTATGTGCTTATGCATGCACTGAAGTGTATTTTGTATTGTTAATGACGTTAATTGTCCAACTTCAAAGGCTGATTCGTCCTGTTTGATTATATTATAGTGCAGATATCCAGAGATCCAATGTGAGAATTGGAGTTTCCGCTGCTGTAGCTGAATTTAAATGAACGAGAACACAAATTATATCTGGGCAAAATAGGACAGATGTGGTGGAAAGATGTATAAAGAAACATGGATTGGTTGAAAGGAAGACTGATGAGGCTCCAGCCCCATCACACTGAAGTGAAGAATGAGTATGAAAAATGGATGGGTCAACTCTTCATTATAATTTAGTGTGAAAACTGATAAATTATGTGGGTAAGCGGCAGTTTCTCATAAGTACGCTTAGCTCAGCGTGAATACATCATTCTGAGTAGGTGTAGGTGTGTGTGTGTGTGTGTGGATGTTGAGAATGATGATATAAAGACTGAGGAAGATGTGGGACTGCAAACAGGAAATGGAAAAAAGGAATGCACTCTGGCTTTGGTGTTTGCACTGCAATAATTCACTTTTGTTTGAAAAGGATGTCTTAAGTCAGTTTGTGATGTGTGTGTGTGTGTGTGTGAGAGAGTGAGTGAGTGAGTGAGGGACAGAAATTGTCTCTGTTGTCTAACATTTTGCACCCTTTCTATGTACCGTATTTCAACCAACAGACTTGTCTCTGTGTCTGCCTCCCCCTTTCCCTCCCAGTGTCTCTCTCCTGCCCTTACCCTCTCTTCCTGACAGATAGAATGCCTCAATGGAATTCACATCCGTCTAATTAACGGATGATGCTGTTTGTTCAACAGCCTTAACAATTTTCAAGAACCAATGCAAATGCAGTTCTGCACAGTAAAGCTGTGAACACACTCCTGGATAGACATTTTACATATGATATAATGTGGTACAGGACCTAGATGTGTGTGTATGTGTGAGAGGGGATTTCAGGACTGTTGCAGATGTTTTAGTGGCGAGAGTTCTGCTCCCTTTGTTACCTTTCCTCAACTCCTGTAGCGCAGTAATGATCAAATAAACCCTTTTCTGTGATATGGTTAGCATGATAGAAATATAATTTTATATATGTATGTATGTATATATTTCTCTCGCTCTCTGAGAGAGATCTCTTGCCTTTGAGATACTTATATGTATACGCATATATTCTTGCCTTTGAGTTAAGAGTCTATGTCAAAGCTTTCGCTTGTCATTTGAAAATGAATCTTGAGCATGTCTCACTGCAGTGGAGTATCGTGAAGCACATATTCTGTCACGTGTTGTTGGATATGCTCTCTGTTGTTGTGTGTTGATTGAATTTTGGGTCATACATTCTACGGTTAACTCAAAACAGGGAGTGCATAGAAGAAATGCATGTCTCAGCACGTTTGTATTTTCACACCTCAAAGTCCAGCAGAAGCCTATAGTATTATTACACCTCACTAACTGGCGTGGCTTGCATGTTTTGCAGTGTCTGTTTTACGAAAACAGAATTCACACAAACTTCCACACAACTGTGCGAACGTTGTTGTAGGCCTCTCACTGCTGCAGAGGATGGCCATGTACAGATAGGTATGGATTTTATATTCAAGCGTTTTAATAATTGACTATTATTCTCACTTGTGAACCCCAAATATGTAAAAGTCCATCACTTGGGGCAGGAACACAGCCCCAACCAGAATAGGACAGTTCAGTTTTCTAGCAGTTATAATATTACTGCCTCATATTTGATACTGACCCTCATCACAGCTGCTTCACATTTGGCAGCAAGCAAACCGTGTCCATGGAGGTCTGTTTACATACTGTACCTCTGCTCGCTTGGCTTTTTTATAGATATTGCACTGCTCCATTACTTACAATTTGTTAAATCTGAAAGAGGTTTCTGAAGTTCCAAGAAGCAACGTTATACCACTGCCAACAGCAGAAAAGACAGGCTGAGCCTTTTTGAAGTCTTTTTCTGTTGATTTTGTGAGGATGCAGGTGAAAATGGCTGTGAGCGATCATCATTTCTCAAGATCTTTTGAATTAGTTTTACATTGTTGTTTTATACAAAACATTATGGACAGTTCCAACATTTTATACAATGTTCCAGAAAACTTTAAACAGTGATATGGCTACAGTTTCTGAGAATATACTTTATTTTTTATTTTTTATGATTTAATGTGAAGGTTTATGCCAGCTTGTTTGTATTAACAGAGAGGAAACAGAAGAAGGTTGATGATGAAATGATGGAAGGATCTTGTCTATCTTCTCCCCCCCCCTCTTCCGTTGTCTCATTTTAGCCCACCATCTGGTGTTGTCTTCTAATGTCTGTGCTCACTGTAGAACAAAGACATTACACCATCTCTACACACACACACACGCACGCGCGCACACACACACACACACACACACAGTCACTTTTTTGTGACATACAATGATATTCATACAAATTCACATTATAACAAGTATACATCCACCTGCTGTTTGCTCTCTGTAAAGGCATTTTGTGCACACATAAACACAATCGCTCACACGTGCAACATAAAAAATACTTTTTTCAGTCATTTTCTTCACATACGAACAAGCATACGCCTGCTGAGTTGGCTACTGCCTTGAAACTAATGTTTGAGACAAAGATGCTCTTTTCTGCTTCCAGACAATTCACACCTCTCTTTCTCCCTCCCCCTCCCATTCTCTTGTTCTTCCATGGGGTCTAATTCTACTTGCATGTCACTGACAACTGCCGTGTTTGTTATGCCGATCTGTAGAAGTTTTCAGAAAAATACACAAGACGCGAAGAAAAGAACTGATACTTTGCTTTCCCTTGGAACTGTGCTATGGTGAATATCAAGACACCACCATTTAATGAAGTAAGAAAATTATTAAAGACAAATATTGTGGAGTCCACCATACAAAGCTTATTATGCATTAAATAAAAAATTATAATAATTTAAAGATCCTCTCAGGGATTGATTGCATCAATATGCAATAAAAAACATTTTGTTTCAAAAGTTGTAACTGCTGGACACAAGATGTCTCCTTCCTTAGATAATACATTCTCAGTGTATGTGTGTGTATGTGCAAAGGAGGCCTTATTAGACCACGATTGGCTTCCAAACTAGTTTTGATGTCAGAAAACCATGCGTACGCTTCTTAAAGTTAGATTTGAGGTGAGCTCAGAGAAACGTCCCCTTTTCAGCAGATAAATATGAAAACAGACCTCAGGTGTCACACTGCACATACATCCCTCTGCACAGTGAAGCTCAAGCATCTAAGTAAACTAACACAAAGCAAAACATCTTGTTTTAGTGGAGGGGAGTTTAAGTTAGGATTGATTCATGGATTAGCAAAACTCAGGAATAAACTAGATGAAAACAGAGCAGAATTGGCATATAGTGGAATTTCAGTCATTACATTCATTCCATCTGCGTCACATAAACAAAATGTAATATAGCACAACACAGTGGATGAGGATGTGAATATAAACCATTCACAAAAACACTCTGGCCATTTAATCAGACGATTGAATGGTAGGTTTAAGTGTGATTCCATCAAGCTATGTGTGTAGCTCTGCTTTTGGCATCCAGTATGTGATGAACTGTCCTTTTCCTGTACTTTTTTCCACAACAGGAAACACTCTCTTTAGTGCCAGATGCTCTGTGTGCGCGCGCACACACACACACACACTGACATATTAAATTAGTAAACAGTTGGCAGCTGGTGACAGAGCACATTCAAAACAAAACAACTTTTTTGAACAGTTTCTTCATTCTGATTATCCCTCATCCATCACTGCTGCAGCCACTGTGTCCTTGTGTGTGTGTGTGTGAGAGAGAGAGAGAGAGTAAGGGAGCGTATACTTCCTTGCAGTCTGTTGTCTTTTTCAGTGTATGTATGTGTGTTACATCTCACTGTTATCGTCACCAATGTGACCTCACAGAATCACTACAGTAGATCTCCCATCTGTTACACCCTCAGAGACCTGTGTATGTGCGCGAACGCGCGCACACACACACACACACACACACACACTCCTTGGCAGCTTGGTGTCTCTGCAGGAGCTGCCATCATCCCAGTGGAAAGCAGCAGAGAAGGGTATCATGTCTCTCTTTCTCTGGCTCTCCGTCTCATCTCACATCTCTCCGCTGTTTATTGAAGGTTTATCAGCTCCTTTGTCGGTCTATCATCTAAAGTCACTGCTGTGTCTAAAAGCCTTCTGCACATGAGTGTCACACACACTCACACATGTCAGTTGTGGGTTCAAGCCACTGGGGATCAGCATCTATATTGTCATAGCAAGACGTTGTTCTTGCTCTTACCAACACAACCTGTGTTTTGTTGAGAGTAACAGTAACAGTTTTGTTAAGAAAAACAAAACATGGATAAATAGGAATCTCCTAAATCAGTTTAATATTAAAGTTTGACATTTTGGGAAACAAATTATTTTTACCCAAGAGTCCCAAGAGTTAGATGAGATGGAGGTGGGATTGTTGGGTCTTTGTGTGTGTGGAAGTTGGGCTCGACCTGCTCCATGCGATAGACTGCCCTGAGATAACTTTATGATATGGCGCTATATAAATAAAATTGAATTGAATTGAGATGATTGATATCACTCTTGTATCTGTGAACTAAATATGAAGCTGCTGTCATCAGTTGGCTAACGTAGCTTAGCTCAAAGATTAGAAACAGGACGAAGCAGATACCCAGGCTTGATCCAAAGGTGACAAAATCAGTCTACCAGCCCCTCTGAAGGTCACTGATTAGCATGTTGTATGTCTGTTGTTTCATTTGTAAAAACACTGAAGTATAACAATGACAAATTGCTGTTTAACATATTTTCTTCATAGAGCTAGAAGAGGTATAAATGTCAGCAGCACTGGCTTACATAAACAAAGTAGACAGAATACCATCTGAATCTTCACTGGCACAGAATGTATGATTTGAACAATTTCAAAGATCTGAGATGCAGTGCATTCATGGCTGCGTGAATAGAGATAAAATATGTATAATGACTCTAGACCCGCAGCAGTTTAAACATTGTGGGTGTAGAGTCAGGAATTCATGATTGTTAAACACTTCCTCTATCACACACTTCAGAACATTTTTTTTCATGCCAAGTAGATGTTTGCACTAGCCTCGTTTGTACCCGCTCGCTTCTTCTGCCTATGCAGCAAATGCCCTTTCAAACTTTATTCTTCTGCTCCCACAACCCATTGTTACCACACCCACTCACCAGTTACAATCACATTTCATCGAATCATTTCTTAGTACAGGCTGACGTTCTCTGTAAAAGATTCCCTTTAACATTTTAACGTGTAGAAGACAACAGCTATGATTTACAAACGGTTGCCAAGAAGCCTTTCGGTGTTTGTGTGTGGGACCTTCGGCAGACGAACAGAAGGCTACCCAGCGCGCACCACGACCCCTTATTACAACATGACCGCCCATGACCACTTGTAGCCTTGGAAAACGAACCCTGTGCCGCCAACATCTGCTGTGCGTTTCGCAGGACTTTCACGCTAGCTCGCCCTGCGTGCGTAGACCTCTAATATGCAGCTCCAGGGGAGATTGTACACTGACAGCATTAGACTGTAGACATCAACTGTATCTCTATCCCTCCATACAGCTCCCTCACAGACATTTATTCATAATATATGGAATATGTATTTTTCTCAAAAATCGCTCTTTCTATCCCCTAGACACAGAAGCTGGTCACTCATACTCTATTGCTTTTCCCATGGACATTTATGTTAGCCCTAACAACCGCAGTGGTTGGCACCTCTCTCTCTCTTTCTCTCGCTGTGTGTGTCTCCTCATCCTCTTTCTTTCTCTGAAGGGTTGTGAATGCTCCTTATTCATACTAAGATTGGGGTCTTCGGGTCTCCTGCTACAGCCTTTACACTGACCATTAGAGTATAGTGGGAGAAGAGGGTGCATGAGATTGGACGACAGGGGCCCATCCTGAGTGGTCAGTGAATGGGACAGCTATTTTCATAAGTCAAAAGCATAGCTCATAATGTCAGGCTTTGTCCCCGGGAGTACTTACCTCAGCCGTCTGTGTGTCTGCGTGTGTGCGTGTTATCACACCTACTGCCACATTTAAGCACAGCGGCTACTGTTGTTTGGCCTTGTAAAATGGATCCTTGGGCAGTCATTTCCACAGCATGGGGCTTTCCAAACTTACACACACACACACACACACAAACACACAGTTTCTCTGCATGGCTGGTTAGAAGGGCATCTGCGAGCAGCTCTCATGGAAAGCAGGTGTCCTTACACACAAATACACATGTAATAGAGTGACAATGACGTTTATAGCAGAGTAGTATTAAAGCATGCCCCTGCTATTACTCACACAACCGATACAATTATGATAATCATTCTTTATTATCTTTTCCCTCATTTTATCTTTTTTATCTTTCTTTATTTCTCTCTCCGCCCAACATTCGATCTGACCTTTAGAGGTGAGTTGAGGAGTTTTTTTTTATAATTGTCTGTGTTTGTGCATTTTAGTTGACTACTCTAACTCTTTGTAACATGATGTGTCTTTTCCATCTTTCTCCTAAACACGTTTCTTTGGCTCAGTTTAATAAAACAACACACACACACACACACAACACACACAGCAGACACAGAGCTGTCTTTTTAATAGCGGGTTCGCCTGTTGATCCATCATTGTGGCAACCCATTTAAATGTTAAACAACCAGCATGAAGAGGTTCATCTATGCAAACAGCTTTTTCTATAACTGGATGGATTTGATAGAGTTCATGGGGCAAAGGTACGAACATCTTTTTACTGCAGCAAACAAAAGCAGAGAACACACACGAGCGTGCACTGCTGTTTATTGTTTTAGTATTACACACAGATACAACCACCTATCATAGCAATGGGGTTGAGAAAATAGAAATGTTCTATGGGATTGCAGTGTGCACTAATAATTTCTGTGTGCCCTTGTCCACTCCTGTGTGTGTGTGTGTTTAAAGCAATTTCAGTTAATAATAAAAAGATGTCTTGATTAATTTTGTGTTTTGTTTTTTTAATTCAGCCACCGACTAGAAGCATTTTTTTCTCGATCCAAACAAACCCATAGAACAGGCAGGTTTGACACCAAATTTCTCTAATTTTTTTTACTTTTCTCACGGGCTGTTTGTTTGTCTGATAAATTATCGGAGTAAGCCTGGAGGCTGTGCTTATTTGTTGTTTTACAGGGAAATTGAATTCATCACCCAGATAAACAACTTTACATACATTTGCATATTTTTGTCAGATTCCATAAAGCATCTCCCAGCCCTGTGGGTGGTCCTGACCCCCAAGCTGAGAACTGCTGCTTCAAACTTTTCTACAGTATAACAACACCCGTCCTCTGCTCTAAATTCATTCTGGCGTTGGTTCTGTCCCGTGCTGAGTGCATGAAAATCATAAATTAACAGGAAAGTTAAATCAGATAAATAAAGACTTCAGCGGTGGCGGGAAAACTGAAAAGTTGCTAAATCATGAACATTACTTCAGGCAAATCTCAAAGACTAATTCTTTCTTAATGTAATATTGTGCAGAAAGTAGCTAACATTTCTCTTGTGGGTGTTTTGACGTTCTTTTCAAGGTCGCAGAGCTTCCTATCAGGTCTGGACAGTCAGTCTGATGGGGGGAGTTTTTTCCAGCAGGGAAAACAGTTTTCTGCAGAGTAGAGGACTTTGTGTCGGCTTAACGCTGTTAAACCTACAATCCCCACAGACAAACACTGTCTAAACCTGACACTGCTGACCCACACAAACACACACACACACACACACACACACTCAGACTGGATTCATGCTTATTCATAGACTGCAGACTAAAGCTTGGCACATGCACGAAGGCGTGGACTTTCTACCATAAGTACATACAATTATTCATGGCTTTCTTGCAAACACACACACATACACACAGTAATGTACATGAACATATAGACACTGATAGACAGAATTTTGATTGCAAGAACAAACAATTTTGACAACTTCAAAACAAAGTTGCAAAAGCTACAAACACACAGCACATACTTTAGCTCCCCAGAGTTCATACTCTTTTACTGAATCTGTCAAAAACACTTTATTAGCTTAAAATACAGTCATGTTATTCAATATTGAATATTGATTAGGTAACACCTCTGGATACTATGCAGCCCAGTCTGATAATGATCAGAATGGACAAATATGTAGCAAACAATGTAGTCCAATAGCTATGTTCAATGCCTTCCTTTGAATCATGACCACACACTCTCCCATACCATACATTACCTTTACCTTTAACTTGAACTTCACTGTAATAGCTCTGTATGGATATCATATGAATAACTAATATTTTAAAAGTTGGCATTTCATTTTGATGAAACATCTCATATTAATGTTGTTTGTAGATACAGTGGAACAATGATAAATCCATTTACATTTTTTTTTATGATTTTAGATAACATAAGTTCTCATGAGAAGCTCTTTATTTTTGTTTGTCCTTTGCTTTTCTGATGAACTGATACATTTGTTTTCTTGATCTAATAGTAAGACTAGATAATTTAGAAGTATAGACTGTTTACTGATGACATTTAAGGTTTCACAAATAAGCATGTATCTGAGTTTGTTGAGTGTTTGGAATGGAATTTTAATTTTGATTCGCTTTTATATGCAGTTTACTAAAAAAAGTATAATCCATATGTAGTGCACCAGTACTACCTCTCCTACGGAGCCATCACAGGCTTCAAATACAAGCTTTCACCTGGCAGGATCCACTTGCTTTCTCGTTTCTGATACTTTTATATTGTCATTACAGCCATACCTCCTCGTTGATAATATAGTGTTTTTCACCATCTGTCTGGGTTTATAACCATTTTTATCTATACAGTCAGTGTTTTGTTGTTGTTTCTCTGTCTGCTGTACAGCCTGTATTTCCTCTCCATATTCCCTCTGCTCTCACTACTTTTGTCTCTCTGGCTCTCTGTGTTTGCCGTATTCTCCAATTACCTCTTGAAAATGCACAGGTCATTTTATTGATATTGCTGAGCTGAGAGAAGAAAAAAAGACGTGTATATAAAAGCAGACAATCCAAATGGCTTTTTCCTTTTTCTTTTTTTCCTTCGAATATAGACTCTGCCCGCAATCTTTTACTCATAGAGAAATTTTGCTGAAAAGCTCCTTGTGATGGTTCCTCTCAAATGGAAAAGCTTTTAGCTTAGCTTTTGGAGACTGTTCAAGCCCAATGAGCTGACCTCTGTCTCCTCACCCTCACTCTGTTCCCAACCTTCTCTCTTCCTCATCGATGTCCCTCCCTTTCTACCTCCACTACTCTCTCTCTCTCTCTCACTCCCAGAAGGACGAGGTGTCCCGTGTGGCAGGCTTTGTTTCTGAGAATGGGAAGGAGCAGCTCATGTTCGAGGTGCCCCTTAATGACACTGGCTCGGCGGGGCTCGGCATCAGCCTCAAAGGAAACAAGTCCAGGGAGACAGGAGAGGACATGGGAATCTTCATCAAATCCATTATTCATGGAGGGGCTGCATACAAGGTGGGATAAAATTCTCATTCATGCCCACATGAAGCAAAAATAAACACAAAACTGTGTCCTAGAAAATTCCTATTGGTAAATTTGGAAATAAATGTAAGCCTGTTCTGAAATTAGTGCTCTGACTTCCACAACATTCTGCAAAGGGAGTCAATCGAGTGTCAGAAGAAAGTCAAAGAGAGTTTTCACCTTTTCAGTGGACAGGGAGTAGAGCAGTACGGAAAAACATTTTATTAATGAGAGTGTTGTAGCCACCTCAGCTGTCTCTGCTTCTCTGCTGTCACGTGCTCCTGTTCTGTTAACCTTTGACCCCTTACTCACCACGACACACTTGACAATCTTGTCATAGGCGGCAGATAGACAGACAGACAAGCAGACATGAATACACACAGACTCATTTTAGCGAGTCAGTATCTGTGCGCAGGCAGGCAGGAATAGTCGGAAGCAGGTCGGCTGTAGACGCATTGTAAATCACACACCAGGGACGTCAGACAGATGGCAGTCTCTCTTTGGATGTGTGTGGAGTCAGACTAGAGTCAGACAGTCATGGGAAAACGTGAGGTGAGCGTGTGTGCATATATAGTAGCTTTCAATAAATAGCTCAGTGATTTGTCCTATTATGAATAGTCATTCACATATCCCCTTATTGTTAAAAAGAGAGAAAAATGGCATGAGGAAACATGAATGAGACACTTTAATTTGCACTGTAACAACATTATACATTATACAACATAAACTAACCATAGACATTTATGCATAGACCTGTAACACATGCATAGGTATTCAATCCAGAAATGTACACAATGTTTTAATCCACTTGGTGTGTGTGTGTGTGTGTGTGTGTGTGTGTTTTTCAGGATGGGCGTCTGCATGTCAATGACCAGCTGGTGGCAGTAAACGGAGAGTCGCTGCTGGGATGCTCCAACCATGTGGCCATGGAGACACTCCGCCGCTCTATGTCACAGGAGGGAAACGTAAGAGGGACAATCCAACTGGTGGTGCTAAGGGCTCCGAAGGTACACACACACACACACACACACACACACACACACACACACACACACACACACACACATTATATTACAAAACACGCTAGCAAAAACAGTACACTCGTCTC
>JAVQJD010013863.1:0-12810 GCA_036023655.1 Nannoperca australis
TAGATAGATAGATAGATAGATAGATAGATAGATAGATAGATAGATAGATAGATAGATAGATAGATAGATAGATAGATAGATAGATAGATAGATAGATAGATAGATAATATAAATTTTCTTTTTATTTGCTGCATTACTTAAACTCTGCCACTAGATGGGGCTATGACATTAATTTGTCAAAACCCAAGAACTTCTTTGTTTGCATGTGCCCACATTCTTTAAAGAGAAAATTGACACTAAAAGCAGATAATTTAAAGCCACTATTCTGATCATTTTGGACACTAATATATATTTATATATATATATATATATATATATATACAAACACAGATAACTGTCTACCAACATTGGAAATCAGAGAATCAATTCTTGAAAAGATATTTAGTTTATTTACAGCAAACACTGTGCATTATGGACTCATTGCAAACCAGAACTTGTCAACTAAACTTTGTTCTAGGTTGGGCTGTGATTGGCTGGTTGCAGAACGACAATTAAACAGAAGAAAATTACAGCTTGAGCATCAGTACACCTCAAAGTGGCTGATCTTCTATACAGCAATCATGCCATTTTTAATTAATTTAAATTAAAGTCAATGATGGCAGATTATTCCTACGACAAGGTTCTCAAGGCTTTTCAACCACAGAGGTCTGCATTCACTGTACAATATCTCTCTAATTTTTATGTTAAAGAGAGAATAACTTTTTTATACACAAATTATGCCATGATGTGTACAATACTACATAAAAAGATATACAAAATGTGTTTAATTGTAGAATTCCACCTTAACCGCGTAGTTAATACTGTTGGCATGCTATGTTGGTATGCTGTCAATATTTCCTTAGACAAAAATTGAACAATGGCTTTGACACAGTATCTTTAACCCCTGACCGCCAACAACAATCCCCCCAAACAGCACCCCTTGCACAGCTGTTTCTGAGCTAACACCTTGATTGGACACCTCATGGTTTCTTACGAGAGTTGGTTTTGTCATGTGCAAATATAATTTTGGTGTAAATCAGTGGCAGTAGGTTAACTTTGTAAACTTTGCTCCCTCGCCAGATAAATGCCCATAATCATCTGGTAGATGTTTGCATTATTATTGTGGACTTGATAACCCTACATCCTGTGGGTCACTTCTTTCACATCTCTGGGATCAGAAACAAAGGGCTAATGAGGCAATTTAAAAAATCCAATAGGCACTAATTATTTAATAATAGGTTGTAGTCCTCAGGGAGTCTATCCAAAATGTTACAATAATACTAGTACTTTTAACCAAGCTCAAGTCCCCACTGTAGAGTATATCTGCATAGAGCAAACAACAATAACATACAAAGTGCAACTGCAGCTGCCAAACAGATTTGTGAAGCAGATTCTGGTGTCCTCATTTTGGCCTCTGCCTTTGTGCCAAGAGGTTTTAGCAGAGAAGAGATTTAAACAAAGAGCCCTCCCTCTGCCTTTTTTTCATTTGTACCTAAATTACACTAGACCACATCCTGTATTCATTCGGTTCAGGATGTATTTTTTTCACTTTAACTTCACATGTTAAAGTTTACTTACTCAACTTTACTTTTTTTTTTTTTTATCAAAGGGCACTCCTCATTTCATTGGGCAATGATTGGCCAAAGTTGGATGATAGTGGATATTTAGTGTTTTCGTTCCCATATAATATTGTAGCCTACCATACATATCTGCCATAAGATTGCCTTGGTCTGGAATATAGTTTTCATGTATAACTTTTCTGGTTGGCTCAATGTCGGCCTGGCATGGTTTGAAGTTTTTTATTTATTTTATTATTTTTCATTTTCTGGTTAAAATTACTTAAGAAAATTGTATTTTTACTTTTTTTATTAATTCATTTTTACAGAAAATTACATCATAGGCAATAAAAAGATACTGAAGCTCCCTTTTGTTTAACATAACAAGGAACAAATGGAGTAGTTTATGTGCATGAGTCACAAAGAGAGGTTCATATCTAATGTGGTAATCATTATGTGGGGCAGGAACTTTTCAATAGCTTTATAATTCTCCCAGCCAGTCGGGCTTTTGTACTACAACATTTAACAGCATTATATTAAACACTTTGGCTACATACACGCCAAGTAAAACAGAACAAAATGTTCACGACGAAAAAAAAACGAACCCTCACGTGCGCACGTGAACGCGCGCCGAATTTCACTGACCAATCAGCTTACTGAGAGTAGCCCCTCTCGTGTTTGTCGCCACTCAAACGCACGCTGCCTTAAACGCTGCCTGAAACTCGGGTCGGGATTTTCTTTTTTATGTGTTTTCATCGGACACAGCGCGTCTCCCTCGTAAGTTTTGGTACCACTTGTCGGTTGCTATGGCTGCGAGTTCATGCGAGGCTGGCCAGAGAGGGAAGTGACGACTGGGGCTGTTGTTGGGACACGTGACTGGAGCTGCACTGATCTGTTTTGACAAGCGGTGGGGAGGGAAGTGCGGAGGGGAGGCAGACTGTAAGCATCATCACGACTAGGAGGACTCACTGTTCCTTTCATCTGCATTTCGCCCGAATAATATTAGTATCGACCTAGTCTTGTAGTTGTTTGCAGTCAACTGGCCTGTCAGCGGTGAACATAGCGACGGCTGCTCAGTAAACGCTCGCGGGGAAAGGGGGGTTGCCGTGTTGGAGAAGCGTTGTAGCAGAGTCGGGCTATTAGTTGTTGGTCTGAAAAGTTTTAATGGAGAACGCAAAGGAAGTCGGTACAGGTGGCGTTTTTTAACGTTAAGTAGATGGCGACGGCTCGGACGCTGTGGGTGGATAGAAAGTTGTCAATAACGGCTAACATTTCGTGAGAAGAAGTATGTTCTCGTCGTAGCGAGAAAACAAATTAAGATACCGAGACCGTCCGTCATCGGAATCGGTGTTTGTAGCCGAGCTGTTGCTACCTGCGCTATCGTGGGGGTTGGGGTGTTTTGGGAGGTCGTCGTCACCAGTAGACGCTTAACCATACAGTAACGATAAAGTTAGTTGTGTTTGCTATCTAGCTAACACTGCTGAGTTAGCACCCCCCCCCCCCAGTCCTGGCGGAGTGCAGTTGTGAGGAGCCGACGTTACAGGAGAATGAGACACAGAAATGCATCGCGACGTAACTGTGGTTCAGGTGGTGGAATTTGAGACGGACTGTAAGAGTAGACAGCTTGCTAGTTAAATTACTAGTAGTCCGATTGGTTACTCGCTAGCTAGCAGACTGACAACTGCATTACCTAGCGCTGGCTGCAAGTCGGACAATACAGTGCGACTCGATGGAAGCATACAGTAGCATGCTAACAAAGCAATGCTTTGTTGTTGGATAGGGGGGGCAGCTGGCACCAACACACAGGCTTCACAGCTGATATTATTGCTTAGCTAATACAGCAAGAGTCAGTCACAGAGGGTTTGTGTGTGTGTGTGTGTGTGTGTGTGTGTGAGAGAGGAGGGGGGGGCCTTCCCAGACACCGTTGTGTTGCTGCCAAGGCTGTGTGTGATAGAGGAGAAAAAAAAGAGAAGACTGAGAAGACCCTGCAAAGAGACCCTGAAGGCAAACCTGATGACACTGGACAACATGAAGCCGGAGCGAGGTATGTGGAGCACCAGAGACACATGTGGGGTGGCATTGATGGTCGGTCAGTCAGTGTGTGGGCAAGCTGTGCAGTTCCAGCTTTAGTGGACTGACTGTACTCATTCCCCCGAGAGAAGATTCAGGCCAGGGAATTGTGTAACAGCTGGTCAGCCTAGTCGCTGGTTATGTGAATTAACAAAGCCTGACCTGAGTCAATGAGGACGTGTACATACAACACACTAAGTGCCCTATTTATGGATGTTAGCACGGATGTCAGCTGTGTCCTTTCCCCATTTTTGCATCAACACATAACCTGCAAGATCCTCTCCATACATATGCTGTTCCCTTTTCCAGTAGCTCTTGTTTTGACAGTCTCTTGCACGGGGCTGCTGCAAAATGTACTCGACACCCACCCTGTTGTGGAAATAAGGCTCCTGCCGTATGCTCTGCAACCTGTTTCCATGTCGCTGTCTCTGCAGCATGAGGTAAAACGGGGACAGAGGGGACACCCCTGTTTGTTTCAGTGTGATTATGCTGATTTTTACCATTGCATTAATTTGAAACGTGTATCTAAGGACTGTAATCTCTGTCCTGACACAATTAACATTAGGTGTTGTATGAGCTCCTGTATTGTGTAAGCTGAATGATTCACTTTGTGATTGCATGTACAAAGTTGTTTGTGATCCCAGGGTAACTGGTGACTTGATCTGTTGTCAACAACACAATAGCACCATACTTGGTAGCAGTGAAGGGCCACTGTTGTCAGTCATGATAAGATTAGCTGCAGTCAATCAGAGACTGTGTGTTTGCATAGGTTATGGAACTGCAGTCAGGCTCCTGACGGGCCTGAGTGGGATCTTCCTTAAAGCACAATGTTCTGGTAATGGGACTCCACAACAACGGAAAACATGTGCCCTGTATGGGCCTAGACTTTTAACCCAGACCTTGCTTTGCCTTCCCTTGACTTTATGTTAAGCCTTTTATATTGAAGCACTGATCCAGACATCTGTTTGATGTTACTGGCCAGGGTAAAGGGCACACTGACTGCCACTGTGTTTTGTAATTATAACCTAATAATGCAGTACAGCATGCTGGGTCACACTGTTGCTGTATGTTGTAGAACTAGTTGGGATAGATACTCTGGAATTGGGGGATATTAAGATGATTTACAACCAATTACTCAGTGTGTGTGTGTGTGTGTGTCTGCCTCGTATCAGCCAAAAATATTGAGGACTGTTGGCTTGAAAGCCACGGTACTACAGCAAGGCTGTTCTTCACCATGTTGTTGCCATGTCAGGATGGCTCTCTCACTGTCGTGCTCTAATTATGAAAGCTTGTGCCAGTAGAAGCTGCTCTACTGTGTGTGTGAAAAGTCAAGCCAAGGCTCTGGGTGGGTGATGACGAGGTGCTAGAATGAGGCTGTACCCTGCCGTGCCTCGGCTCTCACTCCAAAATATCCAAAGTATCCGTGCTGGTGTTGATCTTAATAACCAGACCCCAGATCAGGCTGATGTGACCAATCCAAACAAAGGGCTGTTTCTTAGTCACAACACACTCGTAGAACGTGATAAAAAAAAAATCTGAAATGTTTGTGAATGAATATCCTCACATACACTTAAGAGATGGTGTCTAGTTACAGCCTCTGGTTACCTCACACTTGGAAAAATGATCCTAACTGGTTCAGTAGCACGTAGTATACAAATTTAAAACTGAAAAACCCAAATCAGCAGTGGTATCAGTTGGGAACCCTGTATCAGCGAGTGTGTTCGGGTATCAGAATTGGTATCCGAAGTAAAAATCGGCATCAGTCTAGGTCTTCAAAGACATCAGCTCCTGATTTGAAAACAAAGGAATGGAGCAGAATTTAGTTCATGACCCATGCTTTTGTTGTAAAGGGGGAAGAGGAGTACATGTGTTTCACGGGCCTAACCGGAGTCATCTGACCCCCCCACCCCCTTTTTTTTTCTGTAAGCGGAGCTGTGAGTCAGGATGGCGTATGTGTGCGGGTGTGAGAAGAAAGAGTGAGTGTAGCAGAGAGTACGCAACAGATTGCTGCTATTGGCCCTAATAAGCGATGTACCGTTGAACCATGTGGCTCAACTGACAGCTTTTACAGGTCCCATAAAGAGCAGCCATGGCACAACTCAGGACCCGCTTACACCAGTCGGGGAGAACGTGGCTTGTCATATCGGGTTTCAAACCGTTTCTGCTGAGGAGTGGTTAAAAGCTGGGTTTTATTCGTACCCTTAAAGACATCATTTTGTTTTAATGTGTTGTCTCCACATGTAGAAGGGGCACAATTTGATTCCAAAACCACACTGGAATTGTTTACACCATACAAATAGGCTGTTTTCGCTCGAATCCGCAACCAAAGTCACTGAAGGGTTGTTACAAATAAAAAAGGCTTTACATTAGATGGTGGATATGGTGAAATGTATGAGCAAAGAACTAAGAATGGTGACTGAGTGCCTCCTCCTTTAGGCCCTCAACCACAGCTCTCATTCTCCCCCACTTTCAGAAACGCAATAAACAACACACACTGAGATGACCTCAGAGCCTAGTCGTGTTGGAGAAACTCAGTCAGCTGGCAAGACTCAGCGACAGTGCTCCTGCTCCCTGTAATGTTGTTTGGTGTGTTTGTTTGGTGGTGCTTCCTGTTTGGAACCATTAGTCCTTTAAGGAGGACTTGAGATACAAGTCCACCAACCCCCCACCCACCCAATTTACTCCGCTGCCGGCCTTCTGCCGCACGCTCAGCCAGATTATAGCTGCCCTGAGATGTCCCAGCCACATGCCAGCGGATCAGAGTATACACTCTCACTGAGCGGAGACCCAGATAACGCAGAGCGACACACACCGTTGTCCCGTAACAGCACCTGTCCAGTCCTGTGTTGTCTTTTCCTCCTCCTCTTCCTCAGCAGTGATTTACACCATAGCAGGAGGCAGCCACAACAAGTGCTCTCTTCTTTTTCACTCCTCTTACACAGCTGGTGTCCATCTGTATTTCCCCCCCACACACCCTTTCTTGATTGACTCATTTATGTACGGTGTGTTCTCAAGGTTTTTAGCTACATCAAAACTAGTGTTATCATAACACATCTTGTAATGTTTCATTACTTAAATGAAAACTGGGATCCAAGCACAACAGATACAGATACATTGAAAACTCTGTCTTGCATTGAGATTTATTGAAACGGTCCACATTTCCTGTTTTCACAATCTTACAGTAGGTATTCATTTCATCACCTAGTTTAAGTCAACACAAGTGTTTCACCGTATTGCCTTTTCGATACAACACCACTGCTATTTGATGACCCAGCCGCACTGAACATGGATATCGGACTCCCCATTGTACAGCGAGATTCAGCGCTGCCTTTTGCAGTGAATACCAATACAGGGTAGGCATTCAGCTGTGAGTTACTATCCGGGCCCCCGGCGTAATCAGCCTAAATCAATGCTGTTGTGACAGCTTTGACTGTAAGTAGCCTAGCCGTGCCTAGCCGGCGCATGAGCACCCAGTCCTCCCAGTCCAGCAATGTTCTTGCATAATGCTGGAACATTTTATTTAGCACTGAGACTAGATGGTGTATTTTGGTGCGTCTGTATTGCTTGTTAACACTGAGCCTTAATAGGGAGTAGCTGTACTAAATATGTGCACCTACTTTTATGTCTGTGTGTGCTACTTTAAGCATATATATATATATATATATATGTACACACACACACGGACTCACCAAAATACACCATCTAGACTCAGTGCTGGACTGCCTAAAGCTGAAGGTAGCAGCATGGGTCATATTTCTGCTGCCAGGGTGCCACTGAGACAGTGATGTCATCGCTTTTTGTGTTCGTCACATCCTCCCGCCCCCGTGGATCCTCATAGCCAACCAACAGCCAGCCCTGCAGGAACAGGAAGAGCCATCTGGGCCTGGCGGTGTTCTGCTGGTAGGGGTGGTGTTGTATGGGTCATATTTTCTGTCTGTGCATTTCAATTTCTGTTTGTGTGTGTATGGCGTGTTCAGTTTGTCTTCGGTTATACATTTGTGTCTGTTCTTCAGTGTATCTGTGGCTCTTGGAAAAAGTATAACTTTGCATAATTATAAGCTTTAAGATTAATGCTGAACACGCCGAAAAGGGTTAGTAAAACATGCAAACAAAGTAGCCAAATCTCAATAACTTGTAGTATAGGGACTTTATTGCCATGGACTATGAATTCCTGGTTTCCTCTATAGTGCATCCTTCGTTCCACTCTAGTATTAATCCCTGATGTGACATAATCTGCTACCAGTACTGTGGAACTAGTCCGCCCTGCTCAGAAACCGCATACTAAAGAAAAACACAAGCGCTCATGTCTTGCTTGAACGCTTTGAGTATTTCTTTCTCCTGCTTCCACTGTGTCTGTTATTTTTGCAACTGAGAAACCAAAATGACAGCTTCTAGTTAATCTCAGCAGTGTTTACATAAGAGTACGTTAGACGAGGGATGTATAATTATTGTTGTTCTCCAAGATTTGTAGGGAGGGAAGACCCTGCGCAGGCAATTCGGTCTCTCTCTGACCTTGTAGTGAATCAGCTGTCCCACGCCTCACTACACTGCTCTTCTTTCCCCTATCCTATCTTCCTCTCCTGTCGCGTCACGTTGACTTCAGCTACTGTAACACCTCAGCACTTAACACCTCCTCCTCCACCACCATCTGCTGATAATATCTAAGTAAAGCAAAAAGCATATTGACAGAAATAGAGCTAGCTTGATTTACCATACACACAAGAATGAAATAGGCGACAGTAGGGCCCGACAGATTTGTCAATATACTTGAATTGGTTGCTTGATAAAGACATTTTGCAGATATATTGCTGTTGGAGCACATTTTTCCAATAATACTTTGAATAAAGGAAAAGTGAGGCTGTAGTGTAAGGCCAGTTCTCAAACACACACACACACACCAACGCTCTTTTCTGAGTGTAACTTGAGTGTCTTAAGTCATCTGCCTCAAAAATAGCCTATGCTTCAAGTTCTGCAATTGTGTGAGTCCTCATCGTGTACAGACATGTACATGTGACATGGCAATTTGTGTAAATATGGTGTTTTTTTAATTAGTAAATCACAAATTCAGTGTATACCAGACTTGGCTTGGGCATCAAAACGATGGCGATAGACACTTAATCAATAACAATAAGAAAATTGTTCGATAGAATGTTTGATAGTTTCACTGAAATGCATTAAATGCTAACTGCCCCTGTGTTTGTGTGTAATGTGTATCCAGGTGAGATCATTCCTTTATCCTTATTGACTTTTATTAAATTATAAAAAGTAGTACGGTGGTTAAATTCAACCTTTTTTCTCCCTGGTCTTTATTAAAACTAGGTCATTAAAAGAGATCAATAATTATCGACATCAAGTGAAATTAAGCATTTTATTGTGATACATGATAGTGCCTCACAGTGGTTGAAGAGCAGGACTCGTTATAACTCCTGCTGATGCTCTCAGGTTATAAAAACGTGAAGAACAGCACTCCCGTGATAAAAAGAAAAAAATGTTTGAACTTTATACAACTAGTCAAGGCAGTAATGCAACAGCAACAGAATTCCTTTTTAAATAATAAATAAAGAAACTAGTGTCTTGTCAGTCAGATGCCACTGATTTTCTACGACTGGTTAATGTGACAGGCGCTCTAGATTGACCCTGAAGAGGGTGGAATCCTCTTCAGCTTTTAAGGCCCGCGTTACCAGGCACCGCGTAGTGTTATTCAAGCCGGCAGCACTTTAATCAGGTTCATACATCAGACCGACACACAACACACACACACACACACACACACACATCTCCTCATGCTGACAATGTCCTGCTGTGGAATACTAAGAAAAGACCATATAATAGACAATTAAGAAAAAAGAAATGTCTGATAACAGAATGGAGAGAGAGAGAACAAGAACAAAAGATAGTTGGGTTGAAGAAGGTTGTTTTCTGTAGCTTGTAAATATGTGCATTCCTACTGGGGGGTTGATTAATTGAGAGATATTCCAATATCAGCCAGTTAATATGTATAAAACAATAATTAATCTATCTCTATTGTGAACAATTCCCTTTAAAGCAATGAAATGGTGGTTACACAGTGTGTGTGTTAACGGAGAGCACCTAAGGGGCTCATTGTGGAGGCGTTGAGCACATTGTTTATTAACAGCAGCGTGAGTTTAAGTTAATTTGAGACTCATCTCTCTTCTTTCCTTTTCTCCATTGTCTCATCTCATCGCTTTCAGGCCAACAAGCGGCCGCACCATTGAGCGTCACGATTCCCCTGTCACCTCCAGCATTGCTTCATCCTCGCAGCAAACCAGCTGACTGTCAGTCTGTCCCGTTGAACTGGGTTAAAAAATATATATTTTTCCCTTGACTCAGCAGAGTTACTGTTGTTAGTGAATGCTGGTTGATATTTTCGGGGTCAAGGTGCTGGGACTTTGAGTTTCACAAGTCCTGACAAAAGAAGGTTCTAAGTGAGGAATACATGAAGTACTGTATATTAATGAAAAGCGAGGATCACCCAAAAGGAGAGAAGGTGAACAAGAGCTTTTTTGGCCTTTTGGGGTTGATAAATCAGTGCGTACTGCTTTACAAAAAATAAGGTGTGGTGGGGGGGGGGTTCTCAAGACTTTGGCCTTGTGCTTTTTTGTCTCAAGCAGTTAATTCCGGTCACGGACCACCTCGATCTTCCGGTGCCACAACTGACAGACTCCTCGTGGGCCTTGGAGCTATCTGCTCAGGTTGCTCGATTCAACCCCCCCCCCCCCTTTGTAGAAGTTGGCATCGGCAGCAGAGGAGGGGGTCAAAGGCCTGTGCATTCATGTTGGACGGGGTGGCTCTGGTTACATAGAGAGGCTGGGTTGTCCTACTGCCCTAGTGTCCTGTAGCTACCAGCAGTCAGTTTGATGAAATCTAAACTGCTATGGTAAAGATTTAGTGTCAGATGTTGCCATTATCATGTTGACCCCATCTGTTCTCACATTTTAAGTGTGTGTGTGTGTGTGTATTTCTTTGGGAGGGGGCCTCTTTAACATTTTCATTCTCATAAAGAAATCTTGATATTGTTTTCACCTTAAAATGAAGGTTTTGTACCTCCCTAGCGTACGTTGTTAAAGCTAGATTTGGCAGGGCTGCGTGATTGTTGGCTCAACTGGGGTTTAGCAATTCCCCACCTTGTCCAGTACTGCTTTACTCACCCCACTCCACGTTACATAATGGGTATTAGTTAGACAATGAGTTTGCAAAGGACCACTCTTGCCTGACTAACATGGGCTTAAGGGGCCCATCTCCAGTATGTGCAACTAAGGTCACTGTGGAGGACACAACAAACCTTAGGTCACTAGGAAGATAATTTTTCTGGCATTTCAGGAAAGATTGGAGATTAGGAGAGAGAAAGAAGTGTAATGAATTGTTATGAACAGGTAAATGTCACACGCGCATGCTTTACACTTTAGTCCACTTTAGCCACACGCAAGCCTACCTCATTGTGTTGGTGTTTGTGCATCTTAGTATTCATGGAGCTCGGGAACGTTTACAGCACATATAATGTTTTCCAGCTTCTGTCTGCTTGGCATTTACTCAGCCTAATGCATTCACACCTGGAAGCTGCCCAGTGCAGCCAGTCTCCTCCTTTTAGCCACTGAGCAACTCATCTGAATAATAGGGGGTTTAAGTACCCTGCTCAAGGACTTCAGATGCGATGGTTGTTGAAGATGAAGTGAGCACACTGTATCTCATTATCCTAGAACGTCCCCAGCAGGTTTGGGATTTGAGTTTACACCTTTTTGGCTCAGAGAGGTATGCAGGTTTTCAAAGCTGGCATAGCGTGTGGTTGCAGTGAAATCCTGCAGACTCTTGGCGCTCCTTTAACCACGGTTACCTAACCGTGATAAGCTACCATTGTTACTGGTGCTTTCATCATACAGTACCGACCTAATACTGTAAGAAAGCTGAACAGCAAAAGGGGATTTGTGTGCATGAACTCGACAAAAGTTTACTGCAGTAAGTGTGGCCTACTAATGTTACATACAGAGCTATGTTGTAAAATATACTATTTTTGCTCAATAGCCATGTAAAAAAATGTACAGGAATTTGTCTTTTACAACTTGATCTATAAGAATGGTGTAAGAAAGAGGGAGACAAGGGCATGTCAACAACCTACTGAAAATGTCTTTGCTAGACATAGTCCATAGCTGCTCTCTGAAATCAGCTGAGATGAGTTTTTTTTTTTTTTTTTTTTTTTCTGGTAAGTGCTCATGCTTCACGATGAAAAGTTTTTTCCAGGGGCCCAGAGCTTGTCTACCACGTGACCGTACCAGTATGGGAGTTGCTCAGCTTCTAAACAACAGCTCTGTTTGTGGCGGACAATAATGGGTGTGAGAGGGAGAGGGCAAGGTGGTGTGTCAGTCTGGGTCAAGTGTGTGTGTGTTTTGTTTGTTGGCAGTGGGAGAATAAGAACAGCTGAATTCACAAAACACAAGACGGCTTCTCGTCAGCTGGATCCGTACTGCCGCCTCTCAGCCAATCAGGGCTTGTTGCTATGTGTGCTGTGAATCTGCCCCTTTGTGTTGCAGAGTGGGAGAGGGACACACACACACACGTGTCATAGATCCAAAGTCCGTAGTTAAACGTGTCAGTTAATCAAGTGGGAGGAAACTGGAAATGTTTTGAGAGAGACAGACTCTTAGATTGGAAACCCTGGCTGTTACAAAACTTTCTGGTACTAAGTAGTGGTCGACAAAGTTTTGAGTTTTTTGGTGAGTTTGCTGACAGCCAACTTAAGAGCAGAAAATAAATCAGGGTCACCCAGTCTGTTAGCAGTAATTTAACACAAATGTGATGTGTTTAATTTCACCGAACCTAGATCAGCCCTTCCTTGCCAGTAATTCTTCCCATTGTTTACGGTCTTCTGGCAAAAACATTCCAGTTACTTGACAGGTTTCGCCACCACTACCAGTGTTTTTCAATGACATAACACAAGGCAGTCAAAAACAGGAAAAGTGAAGCTGGCAATGACGTGCAATTCATGTTATAAAGCGCTATGGAAACACAGCTGACCCTGTTACACTTGAAATTTAGCAGCAGTCCTGCTGCTTCATCACAGAGAGCGAGAGAACAAAAGATACAAGAATGGCATAAACACTAAGACACACTTAGATTCTCACATACACACACACACACACACACACACACACACACACACACACACACACACACACACACACACACACAC
>JAVQJD010013866.1:0-19840 GCA_036023655.1 Nannoperca australis
TCTTTGTGTGTGTGGAAGTTGGTCTCGACCGGCTCCATGTGATTGAGTGCCCTGAGATAACTTTGTTATGATATGGCGCTATATAAATAAAATTGAATTGAATTGAATTGAATTGAGAGCGATTCATCGTTTTCCCTTCATAAGATGAATCTGAGGGCCACGAGATGATGGGATGAACAGGATAGGAAAGCAGAAAAGATGACTCTAAGAAGGAGTTTTTCTGTGTACAAACAGATCTTTTTCACAGCAGATATTTTGACTTAGAAGAAGCGAAGGTGACACCAATAACATTAAAGAATAACAGCGGAGCGATGACATTGAGCCATTATACATAAAAGGGCTGTGGAGCTGAGAAAACTAAATGGGATTCAGCCATATTAATGTTTTTAATTACACCTTTGGCTGAACTGGACACAACCTGTAGGGTTCACAAGCTCGTCTAGGTCAGTGGTTTCAAACTGGGTCCCTTGATTTAATAAATGTTCACATTTTAGTTGAAAAGAGGCAAGTAAATGTTATTTAAAATGGATACTGTTGTATATTTTGATGCTAATACTGTTGTACTTTTCCTGAATGCAGGACTTTGACTGAAAAGTCACGGTGCTTCTTTTATCATATTTACCCACATGATTTTCTTATCAGTCCCGACCAAACTAAGCCATTGACAAAGCATGAACTCACGCAATGACGCATTTGTGTGTGTAAATACTATATGTACGTGTGTGTGTGTGTGTGTGTATGCATGAAACATACCTATACATCACTTCTTTAATGAGATCAGTCATTACAATGACATATTGTACATCGCAGCAGTCAAGATGGCTTGTGATTGGCCCAACAGAGCTGAGCCATTAAGATGACATATAGCATAATGTTTGTTCACAACCAATAACAGCAGCAGCAGCAGCAGCAGCAGACGTAGCTGTGACTGCGTCCCCAGTAATAACTTACACTAGAGTGAGCGTGCTGGTCTCAGCTGGGGGAGGCCCGGCTTCAAAGGTTACCACATCGATTCGACGCTAAGAAAAAGTTTTTTTCAGGAACTGAGGGAAAACTTGTGAGGAGTTGGGGTGGCCTGTGCAGCTCCCAGGGGTGAAGTGTGTTGCTGACGACCCAAGAGGAACGCCCACGCTGGAGAACATGAGCGCATATACGTCCAGTATAGATACACTCACCCACTCGCAGGAATCCAAAATATAGACGCACACAAACACATGTCATATCACAAACATACTGTCAGGTTAAAGAAAAGGCACCAAGATATTTTTAGCTTAACTATGACACAACCACACCACACACAGTTTGTGTTGTTCAAACACTCGCAGCACATACAGTAGATGATCCTGTACTGTTACTTTTAAAGGTTTCGCACTTATATGATCTTACTGCCCATTTTATGATTTTTTATGCTTCACTTTTACTTTGGAGTAAAGTAAAGAAGTTAAAGACATTTATTCATACAGTATTTTATTGGCAGATGCAAATATTGGGGGGCCCACGCACCTGTTTTAAAGTTTCGTTCCAGAACGTTTCCCTTGTTTCCTACTGAGCTCTTATTAAAGTGCTTGTGTGGTGCAGCAATGATGCAACTTTTTTAACTAGAGCTTGAACAACTTGTTATTGCTAGATCACAACAGTTATTTGAGCAACTCATTCATAGGCTGCTATAACTGGTTGTCTAGGTCACGACCTGCACTTCAAAAAACAGGGCTCAAAGTTTTGGGTGAAAGGTCAAAAGTCTGAAGCTGATATGAGAACTTTAGGAGAAAGTTACACATTTTTTAACGAGTTAGTGGTCTCCTGGTGTGTTCCAGTCTGTGCAGCGCTGTGTAATAAATTAGCCGGGACAGTAGATCTGCAGGTGGAAAAGTGCTGTAGGTTCGTAGACGTGGCTTGAGACCCAACAACTGTCTATTCTGCAGTGATTTAGCGTCTGACATGGGTGAGCCTTGTGGCTCAATAGCACTAAAAGGCTCATCCTGTCTAATGGGGTTCCTCTATGACGCAGACAAGGAGAGGCAACCCCTCCCCTTCTTTTTCTCTGACATATAATCCAGAACATACACACATTGAAAAGCACACACACCTACTGTAAATCCATTCATTTTGTCCACCATGCAGACACACACATGCTCATTTGTATACACACACATACATGCCGTCCTGCCCACTAATGAAAAGGAAGGGAATTGAGACGAGGGTGCACGACAAACAGTTGTGTAATTGCTTTTGAGAAACGGCTCTTGTCGGAGGCTGTCATCGATTGGTCTTTGCCGAGGACAACTCGTTTACTCAGTGTGTGGGCGGATGCCTGGGCGGCAGTCATCATTACTGGTCTGACTGTGGCATCACTTTATTAACTCAATATGGTTTGATGTTTCACTGTAGTTGTTGAGGGATGTTGTCATACTTATCTGATGGTTTTATTTATTTTAGTATCTGCTGTGAGAGGTGAAGCATGTTTCAGGTTAATCACACTGAGAAA
This sequence comes from Nannoperca australis, assembly GCA_036023655.1. Taxonomy (NCBI): domain Eukaryota; kingdom Metazoa; phylum Chordata; class Actinopteri; order Centrarchiformes; family Percichthyidae; genus Nannoperca; species Nannoperca australis. Next base: position 2,486 of record JAVQJD010013866.1, read on the forward strand.
CAACAAAATTTAAGTTGGAGAAGATAAAAAAATGCACACAAACATAAGAACTCCCATAAGCTCTGAGCAGAGTTGACCCATATGGCTTGGTGCATGATATGTCATGTGCCATGAGTTCATTATTCATGATGAATCACATCATATATGCACAAATCAAATCAATAACAAGCGGATTACATAAGCTGGTTGTGTTGGATAGGTCTGTAGTGAGCCGGAGCACAGTGGGTGTAGTGCTGGAGTTGGTGCTATCCAAACAGCGTTATGAATGAAGAGTGCGTCACTGTGTAGTATACATCCTTCCCCAGCAGATGGCCCCGCCTGCAAGTGCTTAGTTGGGAGGGTGGTGGTGGTGTTGGGGTGGGGGGCTTATCGATTTGGCATTTGAGATATAGCATGCAATGTAACATTTTTGGAAGGTTCCTAAAATATTTATTGCTGGTGATGCTTCTCCACGGCCACCAGTTTGCTTTGCCTCCTATTTAATTAATGACATCAATGCAAATTGGGGATAGCAAATGGTCCAAATGACTGGTGGATTTTGTGAATGGAGCACTTAGTGACTGGGGAATGACGTCAGTGCAAAGCCATATCCCTTATTAGTGAGCCAGGACTGAAAGGAGCCATCCCATTGGCTTGCCATAGCATCAGAGCGACGTGATTGGCTGCCGACGTATAATTAAACACCTACACAGTCAATGCACAAATCCAAGTGGTGGGATATATAGGCTGGTGCGTTGGCGCTGCATGCAACAGAATCAAGAGTTGTCCTGCAAGTTGAGAGAAAGTCAACTTATTGTGTTTTGCATAGAGATACTTAGAGATATATATATTTATTTTTTTTTGCTGGGTGATTATCACTGAAGGTAAGTGTTGACTTTTAATGTTGAGGCTGATGTGTTGGAGTGGCTGTTTGACTATAAATGTACCTGATGAGCCGTTTGCATGTGCGTGCTGGGATCAGAGGGGACATGGACACACAGTCACTGCGTTAGACTGCGGTGACGTGATAGTAGTGGTAATGGGATTGGAGTGTGGCCACTGGGGTCGCCAACATCACCACCACCACCTCCACCACCCATTTAGTGAAGGTCCAGTCTGCTATTTGAAGGCCAAAGACTGAGAGAAGGTGAGAGAGAAAGAAAAGGGAGAAAGAGGGCAAGACAAAAATGAGAAGAAACTGAAATGAAGAACAGAAAGTGAAAAAAGGAGAAAGGAAGGAAGAGATGGACAGGAGGAACCAGGTTTGAGAGTGTGTGTGTGTGTGTGTGTGTGTGTGTGTAAGAGAGAGAGAGAGAGTGCTGGCAGCTCATTACACTAATGCACTTCTCCCTTAGGGAGTTGGCAAGCTTGGAGTCCCCCTCCTCCCCTTCTCTTTTCACCCCTCCTCTTCCAGAGCTAGCAAGTGCTACATGCATTGCACAGTGCAGGACCCCCACCTACCCTCACACACACACACACACACACACACACACACACACACACACACACTTCCACTCACAGGCATGCCACACTCTGGGAACTGCAGCGTCCGACATGAGAGAACTACCTGTCCTGTGCTTTTGCCTGGATGTTTTTGAGGAACAGTGTGTTTTTTTGTTGTTTTTTTTTGCAGAAGAAGATTGGAGGGTGGGTGGGGGGGTGGGGTTGTTATGTGGCTCAATTTTGAAGGGGTGTTGTGTGGAAGTAAAAGCAAGGATGTTCAGCAGGAGACCAGAGCTAAATAGGGGCAAGCTGAGATGTGCTCACCTCTCTGGGAAAGTGACAGGAAGCCCCTTGTTTTTCTTGTTGCATCTTTTTCCCGGCAGCACACGAGGATCAGACGCTAGCAAGTGTATTTTCTAGATGTATGTTGGTTTTTGTTTTGCAGAATCATTTCTAAATGACTTGAGATGTTATCTTAGCGGCTGCAGCCTTGTGCACAGGGAGCTGATGGGGACAGGTGTGTGTGTCTTTCTTGCTGTGTAGGGGACCATGGTTATGTTGAAGATCTCTGCTTTCCTCGTTGCCTACACCCTGGTCATTTGCCAGATGTACTGCTCACAAGCCGCCCCTGCCAGGTGAGAGACACTCAACATTCACATTTTACACTTCAAACTCTCACAGCCATGATGCATTTTCCAGCAATTTAGGAATATTTGGAAAAAGTAGAGCAGACGTAAATTCCCAATTTGTTACGAGTCACTGGGAACCAGTGGGAAGGAGTGGAGGGTCTACTGCAAAAACGGACACCTCAGCATGATGTCGTAAATATTTTCCACTGAGGGAATCAAGTAGAGTTTTATGATCATAATATATAGAAGAATATGAAGACACAGGAGAGGATATGTGTGTGTGAGAGACAGACTGACAGAAAGAGCTGCAAACACACTTAAAATCTAAAGAGAAAACACAGTGTGTAATGATGTGCGTGGACGCAAACTTTAAATATATTTCTTCTAGTTGATTTATGACACTAAGTTTTCACACTTTACATGAGTTTAAAATTTGTCTTTAACCACGTACGTTTTTATAACAAAAACCAATGTAGAAACCATACATTTCCTAATCAGATATAATGGCTGTGTATCCTATTATACCTCTAATCCAATTGAATAAAGTAAACTCTTAGTTTAAATGTTAAAAAAAGGAAGAATAGCAACAAAAAAAGAACAACAAAAGTGAAAAAAGACAGGGAAAAAGAGTGTAATTCACTTTGGGGGTCGGGATGGGGAAAATGAGATCTATATATTTATATGAAGGCCCATTCAGGCCACTCCCCACACTGTTCCCATGAAGCTATTGATTTTGTAATAAATCTAAAGCCGGCTGAACATCAGCCCCTCTCGCTCAGATGGGGCACTTTCCGCAGATTGTTTCCCTGCGTTGGCCGGGGGCCCTCCAACTCAGACGTCATCCCTCTCAGAGCTGGTGACGTCCCAGCCACATACCCCCCCCCGTCCCCTCCTATCCATCCAGCCACTCCAACACCACCCTGCCCCACCCTAACACCCCCCACACACATCCCCTCCTCATCCTCCTCCTCCTCCTCCTCTCTTTAACTGCAGGTGATAACATCAGTGAAGGATTTTATTCTGATCTCAATGCCTTTTTTTCACCCCAACCCCTCTGACCTCCCTTAAACCCCCCCTCACTCCTTCACCACAGACCGGGTTTAGAGTCCATGTCAGACCGAGTCACGCTCACGGACTACGAGGCGCGAAGGTTACTCAACGCCATCGTCAAGGAGTTTGTGCAGATGACGGCGGAGGAGCTGGAGCAGCAGGCAACTGAAGGAAACAGGTACACAGACGACAAACAGATAACTCTTTACTTTAAAAACCTTTCCCCCCCGAGCAGAAACAGCTACTGAAAGTCTAAAATGACAGAAAGGAAAGTCAAGCAAGTAAAACCTGTTTGGCCTAAATGAAAAGGTAAAATAGACAGCTCTTCTTTTTGTTTTAATCATCTTCTGGTTTCACCTTAACACCACTGAAGATGCATCTTTTTAGCGCCCCACCTGGGTTCAATCAGGCGTAGAGGTATGTACTTCTAAACTGACCAAAGGAAAGAAAAACAGATCATTTCTAAGAATAGATGTTTATACACACACAAAAAAGAAATCTCTATTCTCTGTCATGAACCTGCTCCCGCATGGATGAGTTTGATTTTGACTTTGTTTGAACGGATTCCTATTTCCAGCCTGCCTGCCGGGCATGCGAAGTGTACTGCCTAACGGAACGAACAAGTGTGCATGATGTCAATTAAGTGGAGTTGCATGACAGTGGGAAGTGACTGGTTTCTGTTTGTTCTGTGGGTGTAAAAGATGTGAGAGGGGATTGACTAGGGTGGGGGTGGAGATGGAGGTTTGGCGCATGAGGGGATGGATGACATGTTCTTTGAATGGTGGGCAGGAGGGAAAAAGCATGATACTGTAAACTTTTTTATGCCTGCAATGGCATGAGAAAGAAATGCATGTGAGAGAAGTGGTGCGTGAATGGAAGGGAAAAGAAAAGCAGAGATGAAACAAGTGTTATCTGCATGTTTTCCCAATGCTATGAGCCTGTTCTCTGCACGTGTTTTTGTGTGTCCCCTCCCCGACAGCATGGACAGGCCTCTTACCAAGCGCTGCTCCAACCTCAGCACCTGTGTGCTGGGCAAACTGTCTCAGGAGCTGCACAAGTTGCAGACGTTCCCTCGCACGAACGTGGGAGCAGGAACGCCCGGCAAGAAGCGCAGTGCGCCTGAGAGCGACAGCTATGCAAGCTACAGCGAGACGTTTGACAGCATCTAACCCCTCCTCATCCTCCCTCTGCCCCTCTTTTACCTTTACTGCATCTCTTCCTCCTCCCCTGTCCTCTTCCTCTCCTCATCCCAGTTTCTTCCGTATTGATTTTGGATCGGCAAGTGCATGTTGATTCTACCTGCTTGATTGACATAATAAGAACATGACCTTTAACTGCAACCAACTTTTTCAATTTGTTTCTCCTCCCCGGTCCCCCCCTTTTGTTTGGCAGAGAAAGATTTGCCCCTACCATTTCAGACAATCAGACTTAGTTTTCCTAAATGTAATTCAGGAGCCAGTTCAGACATCCATCTCTGTATACTGTGCGTGGAGTCATTTGATGACATTTCAAAGCCCCTGAAATTTAAGGGTTGAGAGAAATCACTTAATCAAACCATTAATAAACGATCCACTCATGTGACACCATGTTTCTTGTTCAATAAACGTATTTTTCTACCAGGAAGCCTTAGCTCATTTTCATTCTTAGGGATACTTTAATACAGTCAGGGAGTACTTCATGGACTCATTTGTAAAAATGGACATAAATAGGACTCTAGCATCTGATAGAGCCCTTGAAATGATCTCTGAAGGTCTCACCGTGGTCAAAGGTAAGGAAAATGACAGAAACATATGATTGAGCCTTGCATGCGTGATACTTTTTGACCAGCAGATCCTAGCTAATGTTGATAAAAATGAACTGTGTGCAGAGATACTGTGTGTCAGCGTTACGAGTGTAACCCCTTGTTTGCTCTCCTGAAGCAGCGTTACAGCACAGAAGCGAGCCTGCAACACGGCAACCTGCGTGACTCACCGCCTGGCCGACTTCCTCAGCCGGTCGGGGGGAATGGGCAACAGCAACTTCGTTCCCACCAACGTCGGCGCCAAGGCCTTCGGCAGGCGGAGGAGAAGCGTCCAGATGTGAGCTCGCCAAAACCTCCAGGGAAACGGTAAATAAAGCTTCTTCTTCTTGTTTCCTGGCTGTGATTTCCACCATTTCTTCTTTGCTTTTCTTTGGTTTTTATAATCCACCACTTGTGATCATAAAGACAATCATCTAAAAATGAAAGATTTCTCCACTGGTTAATAAAAAAAAAGTGACAAAAAGTTGCAAGAAAAGGATTTAAAGCAGAATTATACAAATTCCGGCAATAATACCTAACTTGTCTTTATTACAAATGGATTTCAAACATTTTGGGCTCATCGTGTAGTGATCTGTGAATGAAGTAATGATGAACACTAGTGAGTATTGTTCTAATTTTGTCCTATCTGTCTTTTATTCTTTCAGAGGTTGAAACTCGACAAGAAAACAGAAAAAAAAACCTGAGAACAAAAATCAACAAAAAACAAAATCTAGCAGAAAATAAACACTGAACTGGCCCTTTATCCACTCCCTCACGTTCGTACGAAAAAAAGAAAAAAAAGAAAGACGCCACAGGACTTCTCGTCCCCATTTTTCATCCTGTTAGTGAAACCTTTTGCTTTTGGCAAATAAGAGATTAAAAAAAAGCGGAAAAAAAAGCACTGAACTCTTGAAGAACGAAAAAATAACATCCTTATGGTTCCTCTTTTTTATACATGAGTATCATTGGAAAATAAAATGAAAGCAGCAGTGGTTATCACCTTGTTTCTTCCTCCTTTCACCTCGTTGCAGCACATTTCTTCCATGCGACCCACCTCCCCCTTCCCCCATTTGAGATCCATACTCCTACATGCTCCATAATTCCCTTTCCTCCTAAGGGTTCCCTGTTTTTCTGTGTGCCAGAAGGACGCCATTAAAGATCAGCCTACCCAAGGCCCCCCCACAACGGCTGTTGTCTTGTGCCTTGATGTAGAACAATTTACATGAACATGATTGTACAGTTCTGTTTTGAGAGGATAAAGAAGACCCGAGCGAGGATGAAGAGAATGAAGACAGATTAATATTGTAAACAATATTGTGAAAACAAATTTCAGCAAGATTAAAATGTATTTTAGATACACTCGGGTTTGGGGTACTTGTGTTGTTCTTTAAAGATTTTTTAAGCCTTTAGGGTGTAGAAAGAGATTGAACGATTGAGAGGTTGATTCTATTATGAGAAGCCTATATTTGTACGTTAATTGCTGGAATATTGATCGACAATGTTAATAAATTATAAATGATCAATCGTATAGCGTTAGTGAACCTCACGTGAATAGAGTGATTTGCAATTAAGTGGTTAGAAATTTGCCAATATTTCCCACTGACAGGTACACACTCACATCCTGATAATGTGTAGCACACATGTGTAATTTGGTAAAATATTGAGAATCAAATCCACATTGTTGCACAGTTTGGGTCACTTTGTGTGCAGCGACAGTCTGCAGGTGTAAACGCATCAGTTTCATTGGGAGCTTTTTTCTGACTGACACCACGGCGGCATGGGTATGTTGAGATACATGATGATACAAAAAAAACAACTGCATGGGTAATTGCTTAATAAAAGGCAGCCAAACCTGCAGTCAGACTTGTTCTTCTTTAGCTCCAGCGGAAGTAAATGCACACACATAAATTCACCTAAATTAGGTATTAGAAGCCACATCTTTATCTTCCATGTGCAAGTGCAACCTTTACACACCAACAAATATCTGAGTTTGAAAGGACACAACATGTATTCTTCTATTTCAGATTCAGCTCGCAGTACAATACATTCTTCAAGCTGTCTTTACATACTGTACTTACACCAGCTGACGGGCCCATTTTAAATCATCAAATGTTCAGTCACATTCAGGGTGATGTGAACATTTTGGGGGTTCTCCTTGCTTTTACAGCAGCACTCCAACAGGTGGCAACATAATTATCTGGACAAAAGTTTCAGTGGAGCTCAGCAGGAGTCTCACAGGTAGATAAAAGAAAAAAGATAAATGATAAATGTGAAGTCAGCAGGTGGTGTGAGGCTGTTTAGAGATTTCTATATGTTGTTTATTTGCACAAATGATAAATGTAATGGAGAAAGAACATCTAAACCCTAAAAATGACAAAGACACGAGCGATGACATGATTTACATAAGGTTTCCACACTTTCTGGTGTTTGAAACAAACGCTCCTGTAGGCGTATCATAATGAATGAAAGTCATCAGCCGTTTTGATGGGATTTCATTAATGAGAAATGGTAAATTGCCTTTGAAAGTGTCACATGACTTTCAAACATGATCTTTCTGCTGCTGCTGAACCACGAAACATCTCAGAGGAACAAACTGTATGGAATCACATTAGTGTAAAATAAAAAATCTAACAAAAAAAAAGAATTTCTGAGAGAATAAATCTCACAGGTGTCCTTTTGTTTACAGTTCCTTCTGTTTCTCTCTCACAGACCAGACATGTTTGGGCCTTTGTGGAATAAAAGGTAGTGAAACTCATGAAAACATATCTGTAATCAGGAGAAACATCAGTGCACTTCAGGGCTCTATGGCAGTGCTCACATCTCAGCTCTTTTCTTGTGTTTTCTAAATTTCTTCAAGCCAAAGACTTTTATTGCTATTTTTGAAGTGTTTTTAAAAGTGAATTGTTATTTTAGACAAAATCATTCTTGGCTTCGTTCTTAATTCTGATGAGGATAGTATTGCCAGTGAAAAGATCATGGTAGTATATTTTACTTTCCGTTCTCTTGCAGTAATTTGTGTATGGAAGTGGGTGAACGTGATCTACTTTTGCACTTATGTCAGCTTAATATGTCCATTTACAGGCATGTAAAAACTAAAATAAAAACTATTCGTGACACACATCTCCAAGCTCCAAAATAATCTCACCCTCTGTATTAAATCCCTCAGACACATGAGCTTCAGAGTGAGTGCCACAATGAAAAACAAAAAAGGTTTTGCTCATGAGATTACATAGGTTCTTGCTTCATTAAGATTTATTCTCTCTCAAATTCTTATTTTGTTTAATATTGAAGAAGTTTTGTTTGATTTAGTTTTTGCCTCAATCTGATTCCGTACAAACTGCATCTTCAATAAAGCTGAAGGTTGTCGGCTCAACGTCTGGACCAACTGTGGAAAATTGTGATTTTTTCTTCTCTTGTCTTTTAAAAGCAAGCATCAGCATGGCACTAAACTCTTGTGTGCAGCTCTACAGCTGATTACTTACAGAGTGAAATTATGTGTACTACTTCACGGACGATTAAGTAAAAGTAAAAAGAAATCCACACAAAAACAAAATGAAAAGGTGAACATCATTAGTGAAAAATCAAACATGAGTCTTGATGTATTTAGAAGGGTCTGTAACAGGAAATAAAACCTTAAATCATGTTAATTGCACAAACTGAAGCAGATAAATATCATGCAAATACATAATTACAGCTTTATGTTGCATTTTTATAACAAAAACCCTCCCTGTATGTACTGCCAAGGGGTTCTGAAGTATTTGAGGTGCAGTGTTTCCAAAAAAATCACAGACAGAGCTAAAAAAAATAAGTACTCGAAGAGAGACTAAATAAAGGCCCTTCAGTTTTGGATGATAAATATGGGATGCAAGTTTGGAAATTGAGGGGATAATGAGCTCATTCAATAAGGGTGAAATCGAAAAACAGGACACAGTTGATCCTATTTGGTTGCACGGATGAATGCCAAGAGTGCGCCAGAGCAAAAACAGGATATTTGTCACAGTGTGCATCACACCAAAGCACACAAGGGCTGTCACAACTAAGAGGAAGAAGAAAAAAAAGATCTATTTTTGTAACAGATCTTATGTAGTTTAGATGAAATAGCCTACAAGGAGAAAAAAGGCAACCATCAACAGCAGAGATGCCGTGTCCATGCTACAGACACTTAAAGCAATACATGTGTTTCTAAAGCCACATGTTCAACTGGATGACTGGCTGTGAATTTACACATATGTGTTGGAGGATATGTATGAAAAATATGTGAGTTTATGGTAAACAGAAAAGGGGATTTGTGTTTTAAAACCTTGATCTGTCTGTTGTTTTTACAGTCTTTCCACTCTTTGCTCTCTCTGTCTTACTATCTGCGTGTCAGCCCTGAAGTCGAAGACATGGAAACTTTCCCTCTCCATATTCTGATAATTGAGGAGGACGGGAGGTTGAGGGCTGATTCGTAGGGTCGGTTTGGTTTTAAGCTTCTTTCTCAGCAGTAATCTAACAATCCCACCAAACCAATGAGAAAAGCAGTCCTAATGACACACAGCTGCTTTGAATGGGGCCTTTCCAGTTGGAAATTAGATGGTTCGTATAAGAGAAACCAAGAAGCAAGCCCCCATCTCCAGAGAGAAGACGCTCCGCTAGTCCAGTTCCCAGAAACCCACACCACAAAACCAATTTCAAAAACTGAGGCTTTGCTTGATGCTTGTTTTTAATGCTTTAGACGAATAGTCGACATTTGGGGAAATAAAGAGCCTAAGTCCTGATGTCACGTCCGGGCTAACCGCTGTTCCACTAGCTTCTCTCTTTAATCTGAAAAACTAAAACTAAAAGTGCTTCCCTTTCCATATTCTTTTTATTTTCTTTACACTTTATTTAGTTATTTTTCACAATTCAGCAACACAGTGTCAACAACACAAACAACAACGACAGAAAAGAGGAAACAAGAATATAATTAGACAGTTGCTGATTCTCCGTATTGAGAGTAACATAAAGTTCACACCTGAACAGAACAAGTGTGGAACCTTTTATATCATAAATATGTGTGTGTGTGTGTGTGTGTACTGCGAAAATACAGGGATGAAGGCAGAAATAAATATAACTAAAACAATATCCACAAGCAAAACTAAATACAATTAAAAGACAAATCGGCATTGACTACAGCACTTGCGAAAAGAAACTGAAACAAAGTTAAACAGCGATTACTTTGTGAGGAAAAAGCACAGGCTAATGGGTACTTATGTCATCGTAAATTGGATTCGTCCAAATAAAATTCACCAACACTCTCTTTCTTAAAGTCATTTTATTCAACTGTCTAGCTGTAATCTCTGCTGTCTAAAAACGTCTACATCTGTCAGTCCTCTCTGTCCTGCTGTTAAATAACAGACGTGTCTGAACTAGCTGCAGCCTGTCGACTCATTTCTTCTGTCGAACCGTGACATTTAACCCATGATTGTTTTGGGATTGTTAATTTAAGGCAGCTGAAAAAAACACGATAAACTAATATAAATAAATGTCCCTTCTTATCCGAACATATGGAGTGAAACGTGTGACATATCGGTGAGAAAGGATATTTTTTAAAGTTGGATATTTGCATTATCTTAAATGTCAATGTGATCTTGAATTAGTTTTGAAGCAGGTTTTGTTTTTTACTTCTGGAACAGAACCTGGAAGGTCCAGTATCACTTTGGCATAGTATGCACTTATTTCCTTTCTTGCCAAGATTGAGTCCGTAAACTAAATATACTGCTAGAACCAACAGGCAGTTAGATTAGCTTAGCATAAAGACTGTGAGCTAGGGGAAACAGCTAGCCTGGCGCTGTCCAACTTGTTTTTAATCTCATCATCTTTAGAGCTGATGATAGCTAACTTTGTTTACCTTTTGCTAGCCATTCCCCCTGTTTCCAATCTTTATGCTAAGCTACCTTAATATTTAGCGTACAGACTTGAGAGTGGATAAATCTTCTTTTCTCACTTTTGGCAAGAAAGCAAATAAGGGTATATCTCAAAAATGACGAACTAGCCCTTTAAATAATGGGGTCTTGCTGAGAAGTAACTTCACACAAAGCAATGTGCCTCTAAATGTGTTTCAGTGAGAACTCCCTCTTTGCATTTGCCAGGAAATGAGGTCAATTTTGTGAGGAAATTAGGTGTTTACATTCAGATTTAAGCTAAAGCTAATATTTATTGACTACACAGTGTTACAGGACCCTTACGTGTGCATGGGAGAGCGTGTGGAGCCGCCCCCTTCACATAATGACACGGTAATTATTCATCTCAAGAATATGTATATTAACTGCAGCAACCCAAACCAGCAGTCTCATAATGGGAACCAGCTGACTGCCGTTTATATTTAAATTTTCCTTCCTCATTTTTAAAGCTCCCAATTTTTCCATACGGCAGTTGTTTCCTAGGCCCTTGTGAAACCAGACACCCAGGAGCATTCATGGTAAAGGTCCAGAAACAACATAAGGCTGGCCCGACATCCTCTCACCTTCCCCATTCCCCATTCCCATCTTGTGGGACTGTTCCTGGGAAGGTAAACACCCCTTCGCCGTGTCAGAAATGGGATTTCATTCTGCTGCCATTGCAGTTCCTTCATCTGGCCCTCTTTTCTGTCCCTCCCTCTCTTTCTTCTCCTCCCCCCCTCCATATGCTGCCACATCTGGAACCCAGTTCCTCATTTATTTATGTGGTCTGTGTTGTTTCTTTCTGTCTTTTTTTTAAAGTCTTATTTAAAAGTCCTTCACCTTGTCTTGTTGGCAGTTTCTCTCCATCTGATGAGGTCTGCAATTACATCTTGCCATAACTGGTCTCTCTGCAATTACATGCTTCACCACAGAGTCCCCCCCCCCGAACTCTGAACAGCACCACTGCTCATATGGCAGACCGAAATAGAATAGTTTCATGTCTGTTTGGATGGCGGCCCGGTTGAAACTATGCTCCGCTGCTTGACTGACAGTGGGATGTGGGCTTTTTCTCCCCAAGAAAAACCTTTAAGGCCAGTCACGTTTAGACTCTGAGCAGTCCCGCTCCAGCAGGCTTTGGTGGTGGTTGGCCCAGCTGGGCTCCAAGACCGGAGAGAGAAAAGAGCGAGACAAAGTTAGAGTGGCTGAAAGAGAGGACAGAGACAGACGGTTTGCAGTGAAGAAGACAAGAACCCACGAGCTGCAACTATGAACCCTCCTGGGAACACTTAACCTTTCAGTTGCTGACCAAGAGAATGGGTGAGTTTGATCTAATCTCAGCTTCTGGGAAACGATGCTGTCAGGAACTTTGAACATTTTCATGAACTTTTAGAAAACTTAGATACAAAAGTTCTTCAGATAACTTAAGAATGACTCAGTCGTGCAGCATGTATCGTTTAAATAACAAACTTAAGACTTAAGGACTTCAGGACATCCCTGATTCAGGGGCTGACAGACATTACATTAGAGTATTTTCCAGTTGGCGATGCAGTTATTATACTGTGCAAGGTGCTTGCAGTGCTTTCAAACTCCCGCATTTAAATGGGCGGCAACTTAACGGATGTCAAAGCCATGATAGTGTTCTTGGTCAACATCCAAGTCTGCTTTTTTTTAATATCGCAAAAATCTTGGATTTTCTAAAGATGTCAGTAGCATTCTGACTCAAAAGCTTCTGATTTAAAAGGGCAGCAGTACTGATCATCTGGACACTCAGATTCTCACAAAATGTAAAGGTTATGTGAACCCATCTGGATACTGATATTTAAAATATTAAATTTTTCAATTAATATTCATCCTTGCCAGAAAAAGACAGATGAAGCACACAAACAAACTAACATCCTATAAATGCCAAGTCATACATAATTCACCTAAACCCTGTAACAAATTATATATATATATATATATACATATATATATATATGGTGTGTTAGAGTAATGCAATTAAAAAGAAAGAAATCAATTTAGAATCAAAGTATGTCTTAATTGTGGAGGGTACGTAAATGTAATTCAAAAACAGCTTGAGTAAATAAGTAAAGAATTGCATTATTAAATGTTTAAATAGTGATTAAATTCGTTTTTTGGTCACTTGGGGACAGCGCAACAAGCTGTAAACACAACAATCACATCGCCTTTTAAAGTTGATGCTTATTTACACATTCAGCGGAAACAGACAAAGATTAGCATTAATTAGGAGTTGTGTTTCTGTCCACCTGATGAATGTGACCAACTACTGAGGGACATACCTGACTCTTTAGCAGCTAAATGTCTGCTGTCTGCTGAACACAGTGGGTTTACTAGAGCTTTTATGCTAGAAACACCTGCCTGCAGCGAGGTGAGAGTGAACCAAAACAGTAAAGTCTTAAAGTCTTAAAACTAAAACAAGGTGCGGAAAGATGCACAACACTTACCCGTGGCTCCATCATTACGAGCGACACCTTTTACATTACACATGTTAATATAAAAACATTGAGTAGTGCAGCTGTAAGTTGTGTAAAATCCTAACAGTTAAAGGACTAAACCAACTTCTTGCTGAGGCAGTTGGTTTCCTTAAACCCAGTGACAACAAGGTCGACACTGAAGTCACGTTGCTGATGTTGTCATCACTGCTGACAGACTTTTACACTTAAACTAAAGCTAAACGTTTCACCTTTTAAATTGCTGAAACTGATACTGCATTCCCATCAGCCTCCCTTTTGTGGGAACACGATCTTGCCAATTGATGCTATCAAGATAAATATGAATGGCCCCTTCAGGATTATGCTCAGTGTTCTCAATCGGAAAATATTCTATGTTTTTGTTCTGAGTCATGCTGGAGCTGAACACCGTAGTGGCTATAAGTGTTCGGAGTAGGCTGATCTGGTTTGTGTGGGAGTGATGGAAGCTGAGACTGTGGAAAACAACAAAGATGATTAGAACACGGCTACCACATGTCTTCACTACAGGCTTCTGTGTGTGTGTGTGTGATGTGGTTGTGGAGAAAAGTGTGTTTGAGAGATGTGTCATTATGTTTTTCTATATGTACTCTCTCTCTCTCTCTCTCTCTCTCTCTCTGTGTTTATTTGACAATTAGAGATGTGAGTTTGAGTGTATTGATGTACAGGGTGTGTCTCTGCATGTGTGACTCAAGTCTTTGTATCTGATGTCTGGATACGCCCGTGTTGATTTATCATTTCCCTTCTTTTCTTTGCTCATTTTGCCCAAACTCAATATCCATCGAATTTAACTGACGTCACCTCTGTGCTGGTGTGTAAATGCATGTGAATATGTTACCAAGCATTTCTGTGGCCATGTAAGTCATGTTGACACTATATAATCATAGGACAACAACACAGAGCTAAGTAGTGAGCTATATATATATATTATGAACTTCTTCCTGTTTGTGTGTTTCGTCCATTGTTTTTAGAGAGACCAACATTTTGGTCGGTCCACCACTTTGGTCCAGACTGAAATGTTTGCGCAACTTTTGAATGCCATTACAGTTTGTGCAGACATTCATGGTCCTCGGAGGATGAATCTTACAGACTTTGGTGCTCCTCTGACTTCTGGCTTTTGCTAATTAGCAAATGTTAGCATGCTATCAAGCTAAAATAAATGGTGAACATGGTAAACATTATACCAGTAGCATGTTTGCATTGTCATCATTGCTGACATTGAAAGCACCACTGTGCCTAAAGTCTGCAGGATTTCCCTGCACCTGCTCGTTTAGTGGAACATTCCTGTGGAACATTTCAGCAAGATATTTTAAGAGTCTTTCAGGGGGAATAAATGTTGTGATTGATCCTCTGAGGACCTGTGGGACAAAGCAGTTGACCAGAATACAAAAATACATAAAGAAGTAGCTGAAAGAGTCTTGTTCGGGTCTTAGTATTTGTCCTGTCTTGCGTCCTGCACTCTAGCAAAGTCTTGCAGTTGGTGACTAATTACTAAGTTTTACAATGTAACTGGTGCCATTTTGGTATAATATAATGCTGCTTTTATCACTCCTAACAACAAATAATAGCTTAGCATCAGATGAATAATTACTGGGGAAAACTCTATGTTTCAAAATGGGATTAAAGGCTCATTTAGCAGATGACAAGCTAAGACAACCACTTCCCATAAACATCTGTTTAGCACTTCTATCTAATAATACATGACTGGTCGGGGAGGCACTGTCACTCTCTGTCATGCATTCTCCTCTCGCCTGCCTGGTGACCAGCTGAGGAGGGCGTGGCAGGGTTATCATGGACCGCACGTGCAGGTGTGGCCCTCGCTGTGTTGTCATGCGGTTTAATTGGGTTCTGTCCAGGGTTTCCGCTGTAAAAATCTCTCCTCAGTCTCATTGTCTGAGACGTTAAGAGAGCGCCTTGCCAATGCAGCACAGCGACTCTCTCTGAGGGCGTGACTGGTCTTTGCGACCACAGCTAAAGTTGGAAACATGAAGCTGCACTTTGCTCCACATGAGTCTGGTTTCTGAGGAGTTCTTTCACTTATCAAAAACAAACAAAGACAAAGGCAAAAGTCAAACCCATCCTTCATAGTTGCTCCTAAATGAATAGGCAACTAGTTGATTTATGCTCATGAGGTGTACAAAGCTAAGTCAAGTTGCCAAGTGTCTGCCACTCTCCTCTGAATGAGGTAGTTTCTTTCTTTGTCTATTGCTGTTTTTCCATCCCTCCTCTGTGTGTCTGTGTGGCCTTTGGTGGAGTCAGGGCTGGGTCACGTTAGTTCCTCTCTCAGACGTTTGGTGTTCCCCAGAAGCTATTTCTCACACAGCTTGGCCTGTTCGCTCCAACTGTTTTGATCCAGCAGTTTTAGCCTGTTTTTCAATCGTACCTATACTATTGTTTAACATATATAAAGATATCATTAGTGTGACTAAATAGTGTGACCTGGGCTATTCAGTTGGTAAGGTTAAAGCTTCTGCCAGCTGTGAACTTTCAAAGTTGGGAGGCTCTGGTTCCGCTGGAGTGGGTTGCTCATAAGGTTTTATTTCCCCTCCTTCTGTTTATGGCTTGAAGTGTCCTTGAGCAAGAAACTGAACCCCGATCGCCCCGCATGGCACCTGCGCTGCCAACGATGTGCCAAAAACAGCTACATAAAGGAAGTCCATTTAGTTGATTTTTTTAAATGTACGAATTTGATGTAGCTTTTGCCAAATCACAAGTGGAAAAACTATAAAATGTAGATGCACACAAAGATGCAATGATGGCTGAATACTGACACATCTGAAACAAAGCTACTGTGGGAATAAAACAGTTACATTACATTTTACCAAACAGGAGTGACATCTGCTCAAGTAAAATGCCACAAATGATTAAACTATTGTCGGATATGGTGGTGGGGACTCTTTGCAGACAGTGTGAGCTCCTGTCTCTCTCTCTCCTTATATTTATTTTTGTTATACAGCGATCACAGTCTTATACCATGATTTCTACATACAGTTTGTTTTCAGCCTCAGGGTATTTTGATGCTATTTTAAGACAAATTTCCTTGTTTCAAAAATACAAAAACTCTTCTTCAAGCTGTCTTGTTCATGACTACAGCAGCAACAGTGGCTCAGGCTGCTGCCTTTGAGTTGCTGACCTTTGACCTCAGTGGAGGACAGACAACATCTTCCTCCGCATGAAGCCGGCTGCCTGTCTCCGACATTAATCAAAGAGGCATTTTTTATGGCTCCCAAACTGTGATCAAAGAAAGTTGTGTAAAATGAATTGGAAAGACTTCCTGCTGTTGATTTAAACATTTATTCATGAATGAAATATAATAATAATAATAAACAATTAACACAAGTGAACCAGCAAACCTTTGTGGAATCTCTGGAAGTTTATAACAGGACGCAACCCAAACCTTCTGCACCGACATGGGCCACAACATGAAGCAGCACCTATGAAAACCCACGAGAAAGTCCCACTTTAATGTTTCTTACATGACAAAATATGATGTTGCACGTGTGTCACGCTTTGACGCTGCTTTACTGTGGGCACCGGTGACTGTTGACCAGTGTTGGGAAGGTTACTTTTGAAATGTAATAGGTTACAGATTACTAGTTACCCTGTTTAAAAAGTAATAAGTAATGTAACTATTTTGATTACTTAATAAAGTAATGTAACTTATTATATTTGATTACTTTTTGATTACTTTACTTTAACAAATGTTTTAAACTGGGCAATAAAGCTGAAAGGTCCTAAAATCTACATTTAAACCAGGTAGTGTAAACCTCCAACAGTTCTCACCACAGATTACTGTCTCCCCCAGTGCAGCCTGACATATTCATGTTATTATTATTCTGAAATAAAGTGATATTCTATATAGAATATGGTTTACACTCAATGATCAACCATGTTAATGTGTGTTTTATATTAAATATTATTTGCAGAAGTCAAATCACATCCAGGCCAAACCACAAGTAATATCTTCAGATGTGTCCACTAGGTGGCGCTACGGTTCATTTTGATTTAGTGGAGAAGAAAACGACACGATAGGTTTCAGGGAGAATCTGCCTCGTCCTTCACTAACAGGCCAAACTGGCAACAAG
>JAVQJD010013880.1:0-19355 GCA_036023655.1 Nannoperca australis
CACACACACACACACACTCTCACACACACACACACACACACACACACACACACACACACTCTCACACACACATACACACGCACTCACACACATGCACACACAGAGGTCTCCTACTTCGATTCAGACTTTTGAAACGTGAAATGAGGTCCGACTGAAGCCAGCGGCCAGGGAGCGTCAGTGTGATGAAGTGAAACATTTGTGTTTTACTAACTTTCTTCTATATTAGGATGCTATGTCTTTTTATGTTTTTGAATTTTGCTTAGCCTGCCTTCTCTAGGGGGTGAAATTTAATTTATGAAGAGAATTTAAGACTAAATATAATTTTACAAACACTTCTCATCTCACAGACCACAGTTCTGATGTGAAACTGGACAGGCATAAGGCACACTGTGCATTTCGGTTAAGAGTCAAATTGGGTTGGATTGGTTGGATTTAAAAAGATGTACCGCTCTCATGAGCTAGTAATAAAGTTGAAATAACAGGTTCTTTTCTTGGGTCGGCCAAGAAAAAAACTGTCCAGGACAATGATCTATATCAGGCCTCATTCCCCGCTGTCCTAAATAACTGAAATGTTGTGTTATTTGAAATGTGTGTGCTGATTCTAGGTGTAGGATGGTCTGTGGAGACCAGTATATATCACTTACACTACAAAGAAAAAACAGTGTCACCACAGATGAATTGGTCTTTGGGGGAAAGAGACTTGGCACATGAATCAGCCATCATTTAAGAAATATTTCCATCAGAAACTCTTCGATACCACGTAAATTGTAGGGGTTTTAGACAAGGTAGCAGTATTTTAGCTAAATACAGCTGAATGCAATACCATTCAATAGGATTTTCTCTCTGTGCGAATTCTTTATTCTTTCTCTTTTCATAAACCAGTGTTTCTCAAAAGAAGACAAGAAAACCTTCTTAATTTCAGGATGGAAATATCTGCCTGAGCTAACCTAAAATAGTACATTTAGGTATTTCTGCATACGATTTCAATTCAGAAAGTTCTTCATCACACACCCAATCTATTTGAATAATAAAACTTTAAATTACTTGTTTCTCTCCTTCAAAATGTATTTGTTTTTGAAGTGAGACCAATTTCAGCTCATCAGTTCAGTTATACGTTCCTTCACATTGCACAAAATTTCACACAGGTCATCTTTGGTAGATATGTCAAGACATCCAGCAATTATTGCATCTAAGAGGGACATCTAATCATTTAGATGGTTGTCATAAACTTTCAATCTCCATGAGGAAAATATGTATTCTATGGAGTTGAGGAATGGAGAGTGAGGTGGAAGGAAAAGAGACACCATTCTCGGACGGGCTGTAAACCACTATGTGACTGGAGATGGTGAAACGCCACATCGTCCCATGCAATTACAAAATCTTCTGGATTCTGTCTCACCTGCCACCTTTTCTCACCTGCCACAAGACTATCATATCAATAAATGTCCCACTTGTCAGTTTATGTATTTATTTATTTTCTTTTTTTAGTTATTAGAGGTTTTGAAGAAAAACAAAGTAATTTTACAACAGTATGTACACGTGTGCAATGGAAAGTAAATACAAATAGTTTTGGTGATGGCTGAGTTTGAGTAAGAAAACAGGGCATGACGTTTGAAAGAAGTGCCCATTGAATGCACAAAGCAATAATCAGTGACCCACAGTTTTGTCCAAATTAACTTCTGCTGTGTTGACTGAGTGAAGAGTTGTAGTGAACTTGTACAGAGAAGTGTGACTTAGCAATTGTAAAATAAACTGTAGCAGTTTTATTACTGATGCAATTGGGTTTGTGTACTGTGCCAGTCCTGCATCTAGCAAACAGAGACAATATCCCACATTTTGACTGACACATTCAATTTGTTGGGATTTAACACAGGCTTCAGCCAAAACATTGCCAGAAGCAAAACTGCTGCCTCCAACCAACAAGTGTAAGAGCAAAGAGACAGAACAGCTCTACTTGGATTTCTCTCTGGCTTGACTTATCCAGTGCCTTTGTTGTACACTTACTCACTGGTGTGCAGCTGGTTAGATTATGTTACATAGATTGTGTGTGTGTCATTTAAAGGTTTGTGTTGTCAGTCAATAAAGGGCTGGGATGGGTCACCAACAGATCCTCCAACAAAACAGCCAGGTGGACCAGGAATTTATTGTGTCTACCTTAAGTGTCAATATGGTTAAAAGGCTAAAGACATAAACCATTACCTACCTTTTGTTTGTGGGCGGCCAGATAACCGTGCATTTTCTCAGGAGGGAGGAAGGAGGGGCCACCGTGCACAGCAAAGCGAACATCCAGCATTCGCTCCTTTATATCCATTAGGCTGAAGATGTTGACATCATCAGGTGGAACGGAGAGCATCTCAGACAGGAAGTCCACCAGCAGCTCGTAGCGGCTTCGCTGCTTCCCTCTCAGTTCAATGAACTCCTTTGCTGTGATGTCTAAGAAACACACACATATTGGAATTGTAGGCTGTATGGAAGTGGCCTCATTATTTCCACCCCTGCTCAAGGCTAAATCCAATTATTCTCAAACTGGGCCCAAGTGCTCAACTAAAGAAATCTGAACACTCAAGACTGGAGCTGATGATAAATGATAAAAAATGACTCTGACAAAATATTTGTTAGGAAGGCTATTTTGTGTCTGTACATGATGTCTGTTTTCCTGTGTGTGTGTGTGTGTGTGAGTGAGTGAGTGAGTGCGCTTGCAGGTGAAGGTAGTTATTGGGAGTTGGATTTCAATATCTAGCTGTGCCAGTTAAAGGCAATTACACTCTTGACAATTTGTGGTTCAATTTCGAATCATACTCAGCAGCAGGCTCTTGAGAATAAAAATAAATCCTGTTCTCGTAATTTTTCCGAATACTAGTCCAACACCTGTGATTTAGCGTGTCAGAGCTGGATATTTAATGGCTATATTTGACAGTTATGTCCAAAAGAATAAGTACAAAAACAAGATCAACTTTAAACTTAATCTATTGAAATCTATTGACGTTTTTAAAGATTAACAGGTCTGATATGTAATGGCTGGGATTAAGCCGAAGACAATCAGAAACAAGCTTGGCTCATATTATAAGGAATTTAGGCTGATTTCACCCCTGATCTACACTTCCAGAGACTTGGGCCTCTGGTCTGGGTCCAATTATACCAATGTTCCACATAAAGTGCGAGCTGTTCACAGTCACTTTTCACAGATTTTCACCTCCCTAACCACTTGCAGACATGGGGACCACCATGATAATTTCAGACTTGTTTGATGGTTGCAACAATCTGGACCTGAGCAGAGAAGAGTAGACCAGCAGTAGAGACAGCAGCAAGCTCATTGAGTATGTAGGTTTCAAGATTGACTTTAGGGGAAAGATTGGTGGAAATGTGGTCAAAACATGCGTGAGCAAGATATATAACGCACAAGGGAGCGCTAAAGTATATGTGTATGCAAATTTATGAGGAAGATGTAAGTAAACCTGATTTTAAAATCATGGTTTTCAATCTCAAATGAAATCCAAATCCTCACCTGAGACTGACAACAAGACCTCCAAAATAAACAACTATGTATTTAATGTGCACCACCACTGGCTGGATCACATAATTTTTCATTCACTTTCAAAACACATACGACCATTACAAAAGCAAAATATTTTTTTTTGATCTGTCACCACCAGGATGTGCTAGCTAGGGTAGCTAAAGAAGTCAATATTCTTTACACAGTTGCTTTCCAGAAATTGCTTCTTTATTGGTTCTTTGTGATTAAGAACATGATGTCAAATATCCCTTAAAGAGAGGGATTGCACAATGATTGATAAACGGCTACAGAGAGATGCATGTGGTTTTTCACTGAAACATTAAAAGAATCTATGTATAAAAGATGGTTCCCTCACCAGGAGAGGTTGCACCAGGGTTTTATCACACATACACTTGGGCACATTTGTGCAACACTCCACTAAGTTCAGTCCGATACTCTTCAGCACATCTGAGATAATAGAAAGTGAGTGGGAGGAGTGAGGAATGGAGGGAGCTTTTCATCCTTAAGTCAGCCTTTTGTATAGAATATACTCCAATGTGAAATATTTTTGACTATGACAAGACAGAGAGTCAGGGTGAGTGTCAAACCATGAGTACAAAACATTGTATGTTTAATTATTCCTGTCCAGTCCTGTAGTTCTGCTACCCCACCTGAACCAGATGAGTCCAAGCAAAGTATTGGGTTGGGTTTGGCCTGTGGTTTTGCATAAAACGTCAGGTGTTTGCATCCATGCCTGTCATGGGTTGCAAGAAGATTAACAAAGCTGATGGTTAGCAATGGAAAAAGTAAAGCTAAATTATAGCTGGGCGTTTCTGACATTGACATTTCTGGTCACAAATTTGGCAGGACCAGTGAGGTTCAACCTTGCTGGATCTTGTCTACATCAGTGACAAGATCCCAATATCCCAATAACCCTAAACTCACATTCACATGTGAATATGTACACTGCAACAGTTGTTGGTAGGTGTAAGAGATGCCTTTTTAATGTGATTCCAATGTAAAACCAATTTAAATCCACAGACGTTGTTACACAAGATACACACACACACACACACACACACACACACACACACACACACACACACACATATACAGTATACAAGGGTTGGGAAGGGTGATTAGGTTTGTGGGTGTGTAGAAGGAGACAGAGCCTAGGCATTAAGAGACAAGACAGGGGGCTCAGTGGATGCAGCGTGAGGGATCGAGGCTAATGTCAGCTCCCATCAGTCATTCCAGTGGTAGAAACAAGGATACAGGAAGACAGAGAGACAGTCAGGAGGGATGGGGGCTGGGGGGAGAGGCTAGTAACTCCTAACGCAGAGTGGCAGCCTTTGCACCTGGCTTTGATCCAACCTCACAATTCACTACTGCTTTCTCCTACCCAGTGGGTTCATTTGAGTTGGTTGTCGAGGCGGTAATGCACAGACGCACTCCTGCCTGTAGGCTTGTGATTTCACACAAATAGACCCAAACAGGGATAAATATCCTCATGAACTGAGCATGACCGGAAGAGAGTGAAGCTGTTTTTAAAGGTTCTCTTTAGACCAAGTCAAGCATTTGGGGATTTCTTTTTAAAGCTTTGAAGACTTCTGAAGTCTTGATCACTAACTTGAAACATTTTTGAAAGGAACCAAATATTTAACAACATGCTTCTATGAAAAAGAAATAGGAGAAGCAGATGTAACAGTATTGTCTCTTCACTGTCAGATAGTTGCCGTCACTTCCAATGAAGAGAGTTGATTTTTTAAAGGCAGAAAGAAATTATTAATAGCAAATATTTATTTTAAAATAAGAATAAACAATATAAAACATACTTAAAGTAACACAGCAAAAAGTAAGGATTGAATCAGCTTAGCTATTCTGATGTGTGTTTATGGAAGTTTCTGTACCCTGCCTTTCTCAACTTTGTATTATGATAAAGAAACACAGGCAGCTAATGAGGCCAATAACGACACATTGGTAACTAGCATAACTGTATGCAGCTCTATGCAGATGGCACTCAGCTGAAACACACATCTTTCCTGTCTTTACCGTATTCAACATAGATTGTTTTCTCTTAAACAAACACTACAGTGGTCATTCTGAGCACTTTGTCCATTATTTATTTTCTCATGTGATGCATGTGGAGAACTGACAAATGTCTCATCTGTGATACCATAGTTTTTAACCAATGTTCTTTCAGGACCCCACTCAGTGATTAAAGGAACAGCTGGTGGGAACACTGGGGAAACACACTTGCTTGCCCAGAATCAGACGAGAAGAATGACTTTAGTTTAATCTCTGTTAAGCCAGCACGCCAGATCCAGGCAGTTTTAATTTACCGCAAAGACTGCAGGAAACTGCTTACCCAACTGACCTATCGGGAAAAAATAATTAAAAACAATCTTCATTATCAGTGTTACATTAATCAAAAATTAATCAGGTTGACATCATTGTAAATTAAAAACCGTTGAGTTCTGGAAAGAAACAGTTCTGTACAGTTGGTTTGACAAAGCAAGGAATTTTATTTAAGAAATGCAAATACTGTGGTGAGTGTTTTCTGCTGGGTTATTTCGTCAGACCTTTGAAAGCTCCCTCCAGAAGCTTTCACCACTCTGATGGAGTGGCCCTTTGATTGGAAATGAAAATAATCACAGCACATTAGTTAGCATGGTGGTGTTTATACGAGATCTTAAGTCATTCCCCCATCCGGTACCTGATTTATTAAATGTAATTTGATAAACTTTATGTTAGGATAGGTTTTCTGTTCTTTGAGTTTTTATTAGTTTATTTCCTGTTTTATTTTGTAGTTCACGCCGATGGTTTTCCTTCATGGGCCTCATTTCCTGTTAAGTACAGATTCCCTACACCTGCCGCTCATTAGCCAGTGTATTTAGTCCCTGCTGTTGTTCTTGTCTGTTGCCAGTTCGTTTTGTATTGCCTTGCACCTTGACATCTGTAACTAGAGCAATCTGAAAAGTGCGTTTTTTGTGAAGTTAGATTAGAAAGTTAATCTAAATTAGTTTTGTTGGAGATGGATTTTCCTCCTGGTTATAATTTTGTGCTGCGAGTTTTCTTTTTCCCTCTGAATAAAGAGTGTTGTTTCGTTTCCAAGACGTCTGCGACTAAGTTATATTTTTGAACCTGTATCCAGAACCCTGACATTAAAGTGTACTACACCTTCAGCTAGAACCCTCTCTCCCAGCAAATAAGTGAGGGAACAACGACTGTAGGAGGCGTGGCTTTGTGACTAAGTACTGTGTGGGTCGGGGGACTTTACTGTATGTGCATGTAATGATATAGATAGAGCCCAACCGGTTGATTCTATGTTAGCATTGGCCTCGCAGGCTGATTTAAACCTCCTGTGGTGTTCGGGTCAAATCTGACTGATTTACAACTTCATAAAGTCATAAAAATAAAAAATGTTCTCTGATTGCCTCAAGGCCTTATGATATCCTCCACACTGGGCATTTGAACATATACAATTGCTGATCACCATTTTCATAGAAATTTGAGTGGTCTAATCAACTTTGTAACACCTGTGGTGTTCACCTGTGGTGTTCCCGGTCACAGATAGATAGATACTTTATTAATCTCCAAGAGAAATTTACAGTTCCAGCAGCTTGAAAGGAGGAAACAAAAGGGCATGCAAGTTATGTTTATCCATTAGATGGAAAACATCCCCATGCACACACACACATCCACACACACATATATTCCCCCACGTGAACAACACATTTCAGACTGAAGAACTAGGTGTCATTTATGGGAATTGGTCTCTTTCTTACGCTTATGTGCCCATCCCCCCCCACGTGAACCACGCTCTACAGAATAAACAGTGTATCATATCTTCTCACAGAGACCCTACATGAACCTTAATTGTGCCTTGCTCTCATTTTACTCTGTATACACAATTTAATGTCAGAGAGGCTCTGGACCGAATATTTGAATCAGATGAAGAGGAGATTGAAGTTGAACCAGAGATAGAGGAGGATGTGTCAGAACTGGAAGACAACATCAATCCTGATTTTGATCTGGACCTTTACAAGATTGACCAGTCTTTCCCCTGAGGAAGAGGCACCTGGGGAAGAGGCACGAGAAGAAGAGGCACCTGAGGTGATATTCCAGTCCAAGGGGGGCAACCTGCTCTGATATTCTTCCTCCCAGGACAGAGGAGGCAGAGCAAGATTGGGAAACATTGACGCCAGGGCAAACATAGTATGTAATATATCGCGTGGATGATGTCAAGTCCAGCTTCCAACTCTTTTTACCAGAGTCCATGGAGGAAAGTATGCTGCACATGACAAACCTGGTGGGGAGGAGCGTGTTCGGGGACACATGGAGAGCATTGGACCAAGTAAACCTCCAAGCATATATCGGTCAAACAATTACACACACACACACACACACACACACACACAATTACTATTCATGTTGATTTTCTGATGTTCTGTGAATTTGGTCTCTTTTTTGATTATTATTATAATTTTCAGTGTCTATTCTTTGCATATTCACTGCAGTTATTTATGTTCACCACTGGTTTGAGACATTTGTTTACAGCTTTAAAAGATGTTTAAAGATTTGGTGATAATTATGTTTGAATTATGTTTGTTGTGTTAATGTAAGAGCAGTTATACCAGACAGGTCAAATTTGACCGGGAACACCAAAGTAAGGGGGGAGAAATGGACATATATAAGGGTTAAAACAGTACATGGTCAACCCACAAAAAGCAATTATTTTATCCATTTGGTAAGAAACATCAATATTAACACCAGCGATGAGGTTTTCATAATTGTTAGATATCAGACTGACATCTGCAGGGACAGTAACAGGAGATAAGATATTGTCCAAATTTGTGTGAATTGGTCCCACAATGCACGTACCTCAGAGGGCAGACAGATGTGAAAAGAGAGGTACACTGCATCTTCTGTAAAAGGACAATCTCTTGGCAGGAACAACACTTTATAACAGTCCTTCTCCCTTCATCATGTGACACAACCCACATCAGCCTGCTGTATACAGTGCATGTTCTCATCACGTGCTTTTGATTGGGCTTTCCCCCTGTGAATCGTGCATTTCACTCTAAACCACTTTTATGTGGACATTTCAAGGACTTTTTGTTTATCCCATATTTTTTTTACCTTTCCATCAATATTGAGAAAAAGGGAGGGAGAGAGCAGGGGGGGCTTTAATCTCAGCAAGGCAGATTTAACTAGTGCTTTCTCTGAGCGTCCTTATTGCATTCCACATTTGTTCTTGAAATGGGATTTAGAATGTCAAGGAGGGTGTAAGTAATGCTATAAGTAGAATATTTTCATAATCCCCAAGACTGAGAATCAATGAGACTGTTTACTCCAAAGCTCCACATGAAAAAATAAAATCCTGAAAATGGCTTCTGTTACATATCCTCCACACACAAACACCACTGTATTGGTACCTTGCCTACACCTCAGGGTGATTTCAAAGTCATTAATCCTTGATATTACATTTTGTTTTGATACATCAAATTTACATTTTTGGAGAATTTGTTCATTGCTGAACTGCAGGTTAAAAGCGTGTGAGGGATTTTGACACTGTATTTACAGCAGCAACTGACACCAGTGCTCTCTAGCTCTCAATTTAAGTCCCTCCGTTACAACCAGGGTCTATTAAACTCTGCAACTAACAGCCCTTTGATGACACTGTAGCTGTTTAAAAATCCTAAATGAAACTGAGAGTAATTTCTTTCATTTGGATTTCCATTAATCATTTTAAACACACATTTGTTAGTCTACGTTTTGTGAATGGATTCATTTCCCATACGCAAATATTGAAATGTGGGCTCCAGCTGTTCTCCACCATACTGTCTCTGGGTTTGGTGCACATTCATTTACCTCAGTTCTGTTTTCAGAATGAGAAGCAAATCCTTTTATCTACTTATATGAGGCCTGACTCTGTCTTGCATCTTTTCCTTTCCTTCTCTCTCTTTCGCTCTCCTTTCCTCCTTTCTTTGGAGTGCACCCTCTGGCCTCCCCCTCTGCCTCTATTTCAATATCTCTGAAATCATAAAAATCCTTCAGCCATGTCCCATTTCTCTAAAGCGAATTTAATTCTGAACAGACAGCCGATGTGCTGTACCTCAGGTAATGATGGATGCTGCTCAGCATGTGAGGAGAATGTGCTGGCTGAGCAAAACCAATTGACTAATTATTTTGCTAGCATAAGTAATGGAAACAAGCTTTTCTGTGAGTGCACCAATGACAGCTGAGATCCCATGAGTCAGGGGACAGGGATTAATAATGTGTGTAATCTTTTGCAAAGGAAACATCTTTAACGGAGAGTGTGACAGTCCTTTGAAACACTGCAAACAACTAGAGCAAACAGTAATCAGTACTCATTAATTTTCTATGACTGGAGAAAAGTCTGTGAATAATGACCACATTCCCCAACACTCCAACACTCAGCCAGAACATTCTCCTCACAAGTCAGCAGTACTAAGTTTTGCACAGTTTTAGTTTTTAGGCAACACTGACTTTTATCAGGTAATTACACATTGTTTTTGTTATAGGTTATACCTGTTCATAATAGCATGAATGTCACATGCCATCTGCTTAAAAGACTTATAAAGACATATGTAAAAGGGGTCAAGCACTTTGGTATGAATGTGAAAACATAACAGAGACATGGAACAGCACAAAGCTGACATGGAAATGATAAATCAAGGACAGTTTTTGAAGGACCATGGAAGATCAGGATTTACACTGTCAGTTGTTATGAGGAGAAAGGTCAGTCTTAGAGTAGGTAATTACACTTCTGTATAACTGGAACTTCACTGCCAGTAACAGCATTGTGCATACATATCTGGTCTTCACTGAACCCACTCAAGACTAGTCAGACAGTGATAAAGTATTGGTGCCTGTGTTAACACCACACACATTGGTGGGAATAAGTCCAATACTTCAGTGGTCTGTTCCTGGCCAAATTTGGTGTGTTGTATATTATAAATACAGTAGAATACTGTCAATAAACCATTGATAAAGAAACAGTTATTTGACCAGAAGTCTTAACTCAAGGTCCACTGACTAGCTTTTTCTGGAGCTGTCAACCACATCTCAGGGTCTTCCTCAGCAGATAGGGTTTTCTCAGGTCAAGTTATGACAACTCAGCTTTCTCAATTACAACTAAATATACAAATTCAGTCACATAATAAGCAACCGACATCATCTACAAACTGGAGTACAACAGTGATACTCAACTCCCGGCCCATGGGCCAAATCTGGCCTGTGATGGGGTGGCCCGTAAGCCATTTTGTAATTCACAATGAAAATAAATGGATTCACACGGGACATTTTTTGTTCATACCAATTAGTAATATTGAATAATGTCTCTTGGATGTTAAAGTTGTATAATATCTATATATATATGCTATCAGGGCTGTCTGCCTGTCAGAAATTCCTGAGGGAAAACTTCTCCCAGGTTCCTGTGGGGGGGCTGCTGTGGCTGGATTTGCCTCTTGGTAAAGATGAGTGAGGAAAGCAATTGTTGAAAGGTTGATAATAAAAACAAGCAATTCAGTGAAACATTGACAAATTAATTTACCTTTACTTTGCCACCTCTGTTTTTATTTTGTTAAATGACAATAGCTGTATGCAAGGTTGCTAATATCAGGCACTATCATCAGTCAAAACAGGGTACAAACCCAGCATCGACTGGGAAGGGGGTCAAAGGTCATCAACCAGGAGTGGGTGGACAGCTAGAGGAAGATCAAGGAGGACATTCATATGTGACACCAGAGACCATTATTGACCAGACGCAGAGCCTGGAGTATGTGTTCATGTGTCTATGTAGTGTCAATCTCACCTGCCAGACGAAGAGAGCCTGAGTTGTAGATGGCCTCGTCTCGCAGCTCTCTCACGTGCACGGTGACAGTAGACACAGCATCTGGCCAAATTCCATCGGACACACAGACCTGGAACTGATAGGTTCCAGGTGGGGCGTTTTCCTTGATGATCAGGAAACCTGTCCGCTTGTTCAGGATAAAGTAGCTGAGAAAAAGAACACACACAAAGACGCCCACACCGCTTTAAAAAAACCTGTACATTTAGATGACAAAACCTGAATGCCTTTTTTCTAAATCACACAAGCTGAGCCCTGTACAGGGAATAAATTGCCTTTTACATATTCAGACAGCCAACTCGAAGAGCCCGCACAATGAGTCACTACCCACCGCATCCACTTTTATGCAGAGACATAAATAGGAATGTTCCACACACCAGTTCAAGTAATTTACTAATAACAAGCAACACTGAAGCCTTCTGGTTCATTCAAGTTGCTGCCCTGTCTCCTGGCTACTGCAGACCATAATGTGACCAGGATCCAAGACTAGCTGGTGTGATTGCAACATCCAATTTCAACACAAGCGAACAGTGCGATAGCTGCATGACCCAGTCAGAGCTATTTTCTATTGTCTTGGAGCCTGAGAGGGTCAAGCTGCTGAATCTATAGGACCGACAGCTGGCGTGGTACTGATAAGTCATTAGGCAATTACCAACGACTCAGTGAGTCTGTAGACACCAGTAATTACAATTATTTGCCCATCAAAGGTCAGTGTAATAACCGGCTAGGTGAAAAGAAATGATCAGTATAGCCTGAATGCTTATTTTCTTTAGGGCCAGAATTAACCAGACCCAACATTATACAGTATGTAATGGCTTGCTCTTCCCAGGTAGTGACTCATATTACACAGCATGCATGCAGCCCGCTATGGCCTTGTTCAAACTGCCAGCCCAAATCTATTTTTTGGCATATCCAGACTGATATTTAGAAAGTCCGGACAGCATTTGGAGGTGTTTTGAAAGGCAATTCTAATCCGATATCTACAGATGCATCATGGTCTCGCTCTGGCTGCTCAAATCAGATCTCAAAGTGTCTTTTGCGTTACTCACACTACACACAACGTCAAATCCAGAGTGACGGACGTTGCATCAGAGTGTGTTTATACCAACGTTTTTTGTCACACCAGACAACTCAGCTGTTCTAAACTATTTTATAATCCAAGAAATGTATAATGTAGTGAAGCAGATGTGTCTGTGTGAGCTACGTGATATAAAGGCTCAACATACAAGTAAGGTTAAACCCTTTTTCTCTATCTGCTTGCCTGCAGGACCTGTTCCAACTGTCCAAGATGAAGGCAGACCGATACAAAAAAATGTTTTTTATTCCCTTCAGCCAAGTGTTTTACTCAGTGTTTTATTCTGTGTTTTAGTGTTTATTCAATTGCCCTTTGGGACAATAATAGAAAGTGAGCAGGGACGGTGAATTAGGGAGAGGGAGGCAAGGGGAGAAATTAGACTAATAGGCACATAGACATAAAGCAATTTCACTTGGTCCTTGTCTCCATGCTCCCCTTGTACAGTAAATGAGCTCATTCAAGTTTAATTGCAGAGGAAATCTAAGGCAGAACCTTGGCAAATCAAATAATAAACCACTTGTAGACAAGGGCCACATTAACTCATTTCACAGCATATGCTGTGATCTGTAGATTATGTCTCAAGTCTAGCAGTTAATTCCAGGTTTCACTGAAAGACTATTTTTCATCTCCAGTAAAACCACCAACACTTCCCCACTTGGCACTTTCCAATTAGCTGAATGCTTTTATTGATATTCATGTCAACCAATTACATTATTGGCCACTTCTATTCCAGTCAAAGTAGGACATTTGCAGTAAAACTATTCTACAAAATTAATTGATTCCAATCTCTGCTGTTTGTTTAACCAAACAACACGGTGATCCAAAACTCCAAACACTGAATAGCTAAAGCACACACACTGCGTAGCACAGCAATCATTTGATGCCAAAATGAAGTATGATAGGCTCCATTTTGGGAAAATCCAGTACAGCATTGATAAGACAATGTGTTCTCAACCTGACTTAGATTTGAAACACCAAGAGATGAAAGCTGTCATGAAATGTTAAAGCCTCATATTACACCCAGTCCTCTATATGGGCTGAACTTTGACCTTGGGAGAGAAGGGAGAAATGTTTGTCATTTTAAGTTCAGTTCAGTTTGGAAGGTGAAGACTGGGTGCTGGAATGTCACTGTATGTGATTTTTGGGACTTGTGTGAAAGTCAAGCATGTATCAAATATAGTAAATAATAAGCTTAGTTTTGAGACCCCTTCAACAATTGATTTTGCTGTCTATTGCACACTGCCCAGTTGCACAGTGCAGCTTTCTTATTCCTGTGTCATAGGTCTAAACTGTGAGGTATCCAGCATGAATGGTTCATGTAGGATAACATGATTTACCTTGGCATATGTCCTTCAAAGACGTATGTCTTGTTGTCCCAGTCGTCAGGGTCAGGAGAGTAAACCTTGCCAAGCACCGTAGTTGGCATACGGCCTAATGACAGAAAAAACATCACTTTATCAGTTTCCCATTTTAAATGACCATTACCTCTGTGCATACAAGTTTTGAGAGCAAACATATCGCTCTGCACTGGCCTTCCATTTATTTAAGAAAACACTTAACAGCGTATGTATAGGTTCCTCTCTGCATGTGTATCTCCATGTACATGTGTTTAGTGTGTGCTGCATGCATTATGCCTGTAATACCAGCAAAACCATATTACATCAAGCAGAAGAGCCTTGAAATCATGACAATACATAAATCAAGAAGTGACATTGCAGGTGGTTGGCATAAGGAGTAGACATTGCATAACAGGAAATACAGTTTGAATGCAGAGAAAAAAACAGTTTTCACTCTCTCTTCTTTAACTCCTCACTCTCTGAACCATGTGGGAATTATTCTGAGGGTACCCTTCAAAGTTTAAAGGCAGACCTTGACATGTGGAATTTGTTTGCCTTTGTGAGAAATTAGTCCACTGAAAACAAATTGTTAGAATGCATGGCTTTCATTGGAAAATACTGATCATTTTATCATTTTAATCATTTTGGTGAGAATGAATGCAAATACTTGTTTACCTTGAAGAGTTGGTGAAATATAATACTGAAATAATAACTGACTCAACTGATTCCAATACAATCCAATACTTATATATAAAATATGAGAGTCACTGTAGTCTGAGCCCAGATACTCTAGTATGCCGTTGTTTGCAATATGCAGGGGTTGATTATAAAAATGGTGTGTGTCTGTCTACTGCACACTCATGAGGAATTAATTGGCTGGAAGTGTGAGCTTCATCTACAGAAATAGAACACTACCTTTGAGAGCAAAATACAAAATATGCTTCAAAAAGTAGGTGAAGACAATAACGTAATTAGTTAGATACATGTATTTATATAATACAGAGCTTCAACATTTGATCAATTTTGGCTGTTTCTTTGAACATTACATCCTAAAGACAGAGATAACCCTCTCACCTCTGTGACTATTGATGAAAATGTTCTTCTCCCCCGCCACATGTGCGTGATCATTTTGGTCACCGATGGTCACTGTCAGGGTGCTGGTCACTGCTTTTGCTGGACGGCCACTGTCGCTCATAATAATAGGAATGAGGAACTCCTTCTGGCGCTCGCGGTCAAATGTCCTCAGAGCTGTCAGTGTCGCTGTACCATTTAGGTTGTCCTGGAGGTAGAAATCATTGCTGTGGCGATACTCGGGGGGGACAGTAAAGTGGAATGGCGGCCCATTCTCTGGAGAGTCACGGTCCACAGCTCGGAGAAGGGTCGACGTTTGGTTCAACCTTACTACCTAAACGGGGAGGGAGAGAAGACAGGGTTGTGGCTTGACCTGGTTGGATTTTTTTCATCCATAACACCAATGAATACAAATACGAATACAAAAGATCGGACTATATCATATTAACTTGAGATGTAACCCAGTCAAGCCTACCTGTGGTCCGGCAACATTCTCAAAGACTATTGGGGAGTATGCCGCCTCAAACTCTGGTCCGTTATCATTTACATCCAACAGAGGCAGCTGTACTGTGGCGCTGCCTGTTAGAGGTGGAACCCCATGATCGGTTGCTATGACAACCAAGTGATGCTGGGGTATCCCCTCCCGATCCAGAGGCCGGGCCACAGAGAGCACACCGGATTGGTCAATGGTGAACAGTCCCTCAGGATCTGAGTCCTCTGACAGGCTATAGGTGATGTCGCAATTCTGTCCTGAATCAGAGTCACTGGCCACTAAACGGGCCACACTGGTTCCCACGGTGATGTTCTCAGGTAGTGGGGCCAGAGACAGGAAGTGGGGAATGAATACAGGAGCATGGTCGTTATAGTCCTCCACCTCCACCACACAGTGGAGAAGGCTGGAGAAGTCCAGGTCTTCTACCTGAAACAGGAACCCCATACAGTATCACATGTCATGCAAGTGCAGTTTAGGTAAGATTTAAAGCAAAAATGTATTAGCCAAAATAAGGCTGGGCTGCACCCTAAAGTAATAGTTATTGGTTGTAATTCTTGCCAGACAGATTTCTGATGTTGTGCCTAGTCAGCAGTTGGAATTTCCACCAAGAGTCAAATACAACTATTACAGTTTATTAACAGTTGTGATCAACCCTGTTATCAGTGTTTTGTGTTCTTTTTACACTTGTGGCTAGAAAGCAATATCACACCATCCGTGTGTGCACAAGGGTTATTTTTGGTTATTTTCCAGCAGCTCCCTCTCACTGCCACCAATACAACGTTTCCTTTAAAGTTCCTGTCTGTGACTGACATATGACACCTTCTGTTTGACTGGCTTTATAGCATTTTCTTCACCTTGAAATTCTTTGTCTTAGAATTTGACGGAAGGGCTGGCAGGTTGGTGTGAGGGATTTATGAGCACGGAAGAAAAACAAATAACTCTGAGATCAATGCTTACGGAATCTCCCAAAACCTTTTTTCTATTTTTAACATCAGTTCGACCTATTCTCAAAACTTTCCAGGAACATCACTGTACGTGAATGTGCTCAAACTTCAGATCCATACAAAAATCCATTTCATATGCAACAATTCAAAATCAGGAACCACAGCACTGTTCATCATCTGGCTTCCGACAGTCTTGACTCAGACTATATTCCCTTCACACATGCTGCATTCACTGAAGGTTCCTTCTACAAAAGTGATATTAAACCCCATGAATTAGAGAGAGACATGGTACAGAAGCTGAATTAAAGTAATCTTCAATAGTGCAAGACTGTATGGTTGAACAGGGCTTTTGGAACAGCTTCCACATACCTTCAGTGTGAGGTTGAACTTCTGCTCGTTGTGTCGTTCATAGTCCAGGCGTTTCTTAAGCCTCAGGGTGCCATGCTGCTCCTGCTTGTGACTGACCATGTAGAACTTCTGCTCTTGGTCTCCAGCCACAACACTAAAGGTCAGCAGGGCATTTTCTCCAGTGTCTCTGTCCTCTGCAGCAAGCTCCAGGACCTTAGAAGAAGCGATAACATCATGTGAACAATGTATAATAGGCTTTATCTCTTTGGGAATATTGGCTTCTTACATTTTTGATAAATTATTGATATTAAACACGAATTCCATAGATATTCTACACTTTCTAAAAATGGGAACTAGTTCAGAAGGTGCAGAGTAGAGTTGTGTGAATATACAGGACAACACGTGTTTACAAAGGCATACAATGTGTCTTTTTAAATCTGCACTACTCAGTTTCTCACCATTATAAAAAGACAGCCCTGAGACAAGTCTAAGATATTACCAGCTAATCAAGTTGTTATGGCTAATATGTTAGCAAACAATAGCCCAGCAGACATAGATCAACGTGGGTATCCCACTGGAGTTTGACTGGTTACTTGATCAAGTCCACCATTCACTGCTTAGCTCCAAAAAAGCACTTAACTCAGTGCTCAAGGCCGTGTGGTGGCTCTCTTAATACCTGCAGTTTGACGTGGTTCCTCAGTCAGCAATGATTTCCAGCTTGAAAAAAGGGATAATCTACCCTAGAATTCATAGCACATTAGTCCTACTTAAGATCAACCAGTCCCTTGTTTACTTGGGCTCTTTGCCACTCTGTGCTGGGCAGGCAGTAATTAAAGTAGTTAATGTGTTTTCAGATTTGCAAAAATAATGATAAACATGTTTTTGATGCAAGTTGCCTGTTCTCTTTCCTCCATTTTTTTTTCAGTCCATTATTGATTTGAGATGTCAGTGGATGCCATTGTTTTCATTCTTAATATTATATATTATGGAATCTTCTACTGAGAGGTGCACTTGCTGAAAATAGAAGCTTTCCTGGGTTGAATGCAGACTGCTGACTTTTACTTCCTATTATATTTTTGGTATAACTCTGTTATGTGTTGTGTGTCTTCTGACCCACCTCTGCATTAGGCTCTGCATTCTCAGATATCCTTGCCAGGCAGGAGCGATCAGTGAATCTGGGAGCATGGTCGTTCACATCCTTAATTTGAATTGTAGCAGTTCCAGTTCCTGTCATCCCTCCTCCATCTCTGGCCTCCACAACGAGGAGGTAGGTCTCAACCTGCTCTCTGTCCAAACCACCCATGGCTACAGTGATGGTCCCTGTGGTGGGGTTTATAGTGAACATTTCAGAGAAGGTAGGCACTCCTCCCACCTCGATGCTAGTGGCGTCCAAACTACCCATAATCCTGTAAGAGAGCACAGCGTTCTGCCCGACAGCTGAGTCGTCCAGGTCGGTGGCTGTCATCTCCATCACAGACGTTCCCACTACAGAGTTCTCCGCCACATCTCCATGACAGCTGGGGGCACAGGTGAAGACAGGAGCATTGTCATTGATGTCCCATACATTGATGATCACATCGGTGAAGCCAGTCAGACCTTCACCGCCCTCGTCTGTGGCCAAGACGACAAAACGCCACACGGCGCGCTCCTCACGGTCCAGAGTCCGTTGGGCATAGATCTTGCCTGTGACCTCATCAATTATGAATTCACTCTCTGCACCCTGACCGTGGAGAGAGTAACGCAGGGCTTCCTGGTCAGCATCCTTATCTGGGTCAGATGCTGTTACCTACAACATCAAAGGCACAGCAAGACAGAGATGGTGATGAGAGTGTAATCACTTTTTTTTACACTATTTAATTGCTGAAATGCTGCTGGTGTGAGGCGAAATCTTGACTGGAAGCACTTCACAACTGCTCTGTGCAGTTATGAAGTCTCCGGTAGGTAAAACTGGCAAAGACCCAACCTCTTCAACCTCAACCCTAACCTAGCCTGCCTCTCTTCTTCTGTATGCTCTTGCTCACTCATCCTCATCACATCAGCAGCAATTACACCCTGGGCAGGCCAAAGATGTTTCAATTTAGCACAGTAATTGAAGTGTGATGTAGAGCCTAAATGAACTTGTGTTCGTTTAGAAGAGTAAGAAATGTGCACTTACATAGGTAGCGAGGAAAGAGAGCACCAGCCTTACTATGAATGACTTACAAGCAGTCAAAAACTGTATTTTGAAGTCATGACAATACATAAATCAAGAAGTGACATTACAGATGGTTGGCATAAGGAGTAGAGAACACATAACAGGAAATGCAGTTTGAATGCAGAGTGGTTATATTCATGCAGAAAGAACTGTTGTTGCATTCACTCTCTTCTTCAAAAGTATTTTGTCAAAATATTCAAAGTTAGTTATTAATCTAGATTTGTGCTAAACACACAAGTTAAAATGTCCGTTTCAATATTCAATAGAATAATTGCTTATAAAATACAAAGCTTCAGGGTTAAAGCCTGAATGATCTCACAATGGAGCACATAGAGTAATGTTATAGTTTATATAATATATGTGTGTGAATGTATACACATATACAGTGTATATTACATTGTACATTACTAGCGATGACATGTATAGCCGCATGTCATCATTCCACCGCTGGTTGTCGAGGTGGTGTCCAGGTAATGATGTGGGCTTTGTAGATAATTGGAGCACCTTCTGGAGAAGACCTGGTC
>JAVQJD010013882.1:0-16792 GCA_036023655.1 Nannoperca australis
TTGCTTTTTTTTGCATATTTTACAAACCTTTTTTAAACAATTTAAAAACAAACAAAAAAACCCTTGGGCCCCCCCCCCCCCCCCCCCCCCATAATCTCTGGCTTATTTTAAATCTTTATTTGAAACAATAAAAGTAGCTTTGTTGTTATATTTCAAGTGACATTTAAATTTTCTATCTTGATTTTGAACCCACCTAATTGTAACAGATGAAAAGTTTGTATAACCTGAGAAAATCAATGACCATACACCATGCAACTTAAACAACCTGTAATGGCTAATTATTCAGTTGTACTACTAAGCTACTATTTTTACTATTATGGTAAAACTACTGTTTACCAGACTGAATCTCAGCATACACTGCATGGGTCAAAGTATGTGGACACCTGAATTTTCAACTCATACGTGATAGCTGAACATGTAAATCCAAATATGCAATATAGTGCTGCAAACGCTCCTTGCCATGTTTGACCCTGCTTGTCGGTAGATCACATGATGGCATTGTACATTATTAGCTACATCAGAATTCCTGTTACGAGATGTAACAATGTTAAGCTTATCCCAGCTGAACTATGTAAATATTTCTCTGGCTACTTTTACAAGTAAAGAATTAAAAAGATATCACTCAAGGCCTCATCTGGAGGCAGAAATAATGCACACTCTGGAAAGTTACATCTTTCTCTCTCTCTCTAACTCTCTCTCATCTATCTATCTATTATTTTAAATAATCTTTTGTTTTATTCCTTAAATGGCCTGACTGCCATCACCATGGCTATTTAGGCTTTAAACCGGCTGAAGCCCTCGCTGGTCTCCAGGACTCTGACTGTCACCTAGAAAACACAAAGCATAAATTAGCAAAAGGCCAAATACTTTGTATAATTACTTATTAGGTCACACTGTTTGTTGTCCTTCAAACACAGGGAAACAGGGATTACATTACATTTAGCTTTTATCCAAAGCAACTTCCAAATAAGGGCTTTACATAAAGTGCATAGAACCATGATCGAAAACAACAAGATGTCTCATCAAACTTGTAAGGGCTGGTGATGAATCACAAGTGCTGTAAGTAAGTACATCGCTGCCAATGGCAGAATCGAAAAGAGCATTAAATCTAAGGACAGCTTCTTTGTACATTATCAAGATACAAGACATTGGAACTAAAATACAATTCCACTATAATAACATACAATATGCTCAAAATATTTATACAATGTTACAGTTAGCAGTAGCTACATTAGATGTAGCTAACAAATAGCTGCTTTGCTTTGAGTATTCCTTAACTCCAGCTAACTTATGCTACATTTTCAGGAGCATTTAATAGTGATAGAACACCAGTTTTAAAAGATAGGTAGAGTAAGTAGAGAATCCAGCACTGTCTTTTTTTCCCTCCCCCTATACATTGTCCATATACTATATACGAATGACCATCATGGTTGATGTCTGCCATCTTTTCTGCAGCCAGGTTCATCTCACTGCTTTCGTGATGTTAAGGAGGAAACTGCAGAGTCTGCAGAGTTTCTGTTCTGCCTCAGCATCCCTGCTGCCTCCCAGGCTGTTTCTCACATATACCGTAGCCCAAATACAATATTTATACCCACATTTTGCTAAGGCGCTTCTTTAATCCTTTCCCACTGCTATCTGCAGACCTAAGATACCCAATTCCATTCCCTCAAGTGCAATTTCTGTATAAAATTTTTCATGGCAAAAGATTTTACATATCTAACAACAGATCAGATTTTTTGTGGTATGTACCTTTATTTATTATGGCTTTTTCTAATAAATAAAACATTACTGACATTGTTTTATATAATTATATTGACAATTTTATATAATTCAACGAGAAAATAATTAAATCCTTAAAAAAAAAAAAAAATACAACGTATTTTCATTTGAGCCCCTGTCCTTCATTTACATACGCCATCATCCTTGTGTGATTGACAGGTGGATATCAGCCAGTCATGCAGTGTAGGCTGGTTTTGAGCTTTACTTACTTTTTGAGGAAAGCAGACAGAGCCCTGACAAACTCTTGCTGGTTGACATCTTTCACCGTGACACTGGGCATCTAAAGGGCAAATTGGAGACAAAGGTGAGCTTAAAACGTTGTTTCAAATGA
Organism: Nannoperca australis; assembly: GCA_036023655.1. Taxonomy (NCBI): domain Eukaryota; kingdom Metazoa; phylum Chordata; class Actinopteri; order Centrarchiformes; family Percichthyidae; genus Nannoperca; species Nannoperca australis. The sequence goes on from JAVQJD010013882.1 coordinate 2,111, forward strand.
GAGTTGCTAAAAGAGCTAAAAATGCGCCGAACGGTTGGGACTCTGACGTCTATGCTAACGTTAGCTACTAGCTAACTTAACCACAGTATCTGCGAGGTTAACCGATAGCACGCAGGTCGCACCGCGTCGGTCAATTATCCATACGTACAGCTCTCATATTATCCCCTAATAACACACCTCTTAGTTTTCATATACCCTAAAAAGCCGACAGCCAGGTGGGTAGGTTTGGGATGCAGTTTAGCCGATGGAAGCTAATTCGGTGAAGCTGTTAAAGGAAGGATGCTGCTGAGAAGCGGGGCAGGGAGGGAGGGAGACTGATGATACCTCAGCCTGAATTAACCTCACCAGCAGCTTCAATTTCATGCTTAACTCAGCCCTTGAACCAAAGTGGCTCAAAGTCTAATGGTTATATTCTCCACGTATATTGTAATCACACGATAGGCCTCTTGTATGTGTGAAAGTGATGGTTAAGCAATGTTAAATACGAGCTTTTTCTCCGCGATGATGCTGTGTGAGTTATTCCCGTTGAATCCCAGCAGAGGGTAGTGTTGTGACACCCTTTTCCACATCTCTAGCCACGGCCGGTTTTAGCCGGCTATGGGCTATTAAGGGTTTGCTGGTAGAAATAATAGGTGGGCAACTTGGGCGGTAGGAAGCCCGAGCCCAAGGTTAGAGAGCCCAAAGGTTGTCAGAGTGTCAAGTCCTGCCATTGTGCCCTCAAGCCTCTCCATCTTATGGCTGTGTGTTTGTGCACGGGGTGTTTGGATGCGTTAAATGCAGAAGAATCATTTAATAAAGTAGTATTCTTTTTTATTTTATTATGATTAATGAAGAGAATCTCGAAGCAGCATTTCTAAGTTCGCTGCGATACCCCATGATTTGAGTCAGTGGAGGGCAGATTGATTTACCCTAAAATAAATACAAATCCTTCAAGGAGTTGACAAGGTCCAGGGCTGAGCCCAGACCATCTGGGGGTGACGTCAGGGTGTGACCAAATCTTTTGAGTGGTGGTCCCTGCGGTCCCTGCCTGAAACGCTGCCTACATTTCCTTAAGTTTCATTGATGTTAAGACATTTGCTCTGAACAAAATGGACATCTGCAGGGCAGCTGAGAACTAGCATTTTCGGTGCTATTTTTCCATTCCCCCCCCAAAAATAATTTTCTTCTTAACTTTTGATTGGGTGGGCAAGACGCACATTTGGGTAGGCTGAGCCCACCCCTGCCCTGCTAGAGGCTCTGTCTCTAGCCCGTTTGTCTCTTTTATAAGACCTAAAGGGTTTCTAAGAAGTGTGCTTCAGTCAGCAGGCGAGGAGAAAGCACCTCAGCGAGGAAGACTCCACTCCAAGGGTTAGTAACCCTTTATGTTCAACTGTTTTTACCAGCCAGGAGAACTTAATACAGTCGACATCTTGCTTTTATTTGTCTTTTATACGGAATAGAGCTTATCCTCCTTTAGACTGGTGCAATGGTGTATAAAAAAAGGCTTATGGACTAAAAGAAATTCAGAAGTTCTAATACATTATCATGTATTTAAAATGATATTTTCATAAAATATAAATTGCTTTCTTTCATCATTGGTGGCTGTTAGCTGCAATGGCATGCATAATATACCATCTTTTGAGATTCATGGTCGAGGCCTCTATTTGCCAAGGTTATTACTGCTCTTGGAAAACAAAGCAGTATGCCGTGGCTGCTGTCAGTATTTTATTAATAAAAGCTCTAATTCCTCGCACAAACGCAGTTCTTTCTAAAGACAGCATACAGAGAAAGCTTCCTAACCAAGGGGACCAGGTTTGCAGCACATTTCTCTCTTGACCTCCCAGGACCTCCATCATATTAGTAAAAGTATTATCTTAAAGAGTTATCCATGCCCCTCTCTATTTACCTGTAACAATGTCTGCAGGCAACCTGTGAACTGAACTGAATTGAAATTCAACATAAGTGCACAATTAGGTGGTAGATGTAAATTTAAAACCTCAAGTTCACATTATTTAAGTTAGCAACTCTTGTACTTTGTCATTTATTGTATAAAATATAAAACAGTACAAGTAGTACAAGATACCAAAGAACAATTTCTTCGTGCTTCCTCTGACATGTAAACCTTCGGAGTAGTTCTGTAGTGATGTGAAACACAGATAACAAGAATGTTAACTTAGTAATTTAATGAAATTATTAAGCATTTGTCAGTTTTCTGTGGATGTACTAATCAAGTTATCAGCTATTTTGTCAGCATCAAAAAATACCGACAACTTACAAATAAAATCTGAGCCAAGTCTGATGTCATGACAGCAGCGTAGCACTGGAGTTTAAAATAAATGTGTTAACAAGTTAATTAATCAATTAATTGAAAGAAAATACAATACATTCATTGTGTAAATTGTGTAATTTTTGGTAGAAATACCAAACTTTTAACCGCTTCTTAAATGTGAGGCTTTGCCCTGTTTCATTCCATTGTAAATTGAGTCCCTTTGGGCTTTTGCTCGTCATTTCAACAACGTAAGCAGGTTGAAGGCATGACTTTTTGGCTCTGGCAGCTTGAGATAAGACTTATTCATTTTTTGTGACATACTTTGACTAAATGATTAATCAAGAAAATAATAATGGGATTAATTTATTATGAACAACCAATCATTCGTCGCGGCACTAATTATTTTGTATATTTTCTCCAAAGCATCGCTTCATTTTAAGAAGTTTAAGAAGTTCTAGTATAGACACTTTAAACTGCTGAAAATACAGAAAATCCTGCCGTTTTAATTATATCTTTCCTTGACCTCAAAAAGTCATGGACTTCTTTTCTGCTATGTAGGCTAACATCATACGCGCATTAACAACAGTGTGTGAAACAATGCATCCACAGCCAAGGTAGATGAATGTGTGTTTACAAATGTGCAGACATGTTCGTACGCACACACACACTCACACAGAGCAGCCCTTTGCTCTCTGTGTCTGCCCGTCTAAGCTTCTTCCCCTCCCCCCCCTCAACATCTCTCTCCCCTTTTTTGTCCCCCTCGCCCTCTCCTTTTTCCTCCCTCTCTCCTGCCTGCTAGCACTATTTCAAGCCTCTGCCTAGGAGAGAGAGAGAGAGAGAGAGGCAGAGACACACAGATGCGCAGTTAGAGAGAGAGAGAGAGAGAGAGAGAGAGGGGAGGGGAGGGGACGCAGACAGGATTTAGAGTTCAAGTGCACGTGCAGAAAATAGGCTCAGAGCAGAAAGGAAACCAGGAAAAGGAACGGCAGGGGCGAGAGACAAAGCACACAGCGGCTCTTTCTCTTCTTCTTTCTTCCTCCCTATTTTCTTCTCACAGAAAGAGAAGGCATTAGCCTGTGAACAGAGGGGTAAAAAAAAAAGAAAAGCCCAAAATTTCGAATACCATTAAAGTAAATTAAAAAAAAAAATGTATAACTACCCCCCCCCCCCCCTCCCCACTGACACACTCCTCCTCTATCCCTCCCTCTTGGATATTTCTCGATGAACCCCCAGTCTCTCTCTCGCTCTCTCTCTCTGTTCTCGCTGGCTCGCTCTCCCCTCCCACCTCTTCACACACACATACACACACACACCCCGGAGTCCTTCCCACTCCTTCCCCTCACGCGCTCTTACTATCCACTTTCACTGGAGATCGACCGCAACAAGCTCGTTTTTTCCCCCTTCTTTTTCTTTTGCTTGCCAGTCTTTGCTTTTGGTTATGCCCTCATGTAGGGAGGCTCCATCACGCAGACGCTTCATCCCTACTATGTGTGTCGCCCCTGAAAAATGCAGGCCGTGGATTGTCCCTGCGTTAGACTGAATGCCACAAACCGCTTGTCCTTTCCTGAAAACAGTTTTTTCTATTCTTCGAGTTCTTTTTTTCAAGTCAGAACTCGGCTTCTGTTGAGAAACCTTTTTTATTTTTATTATGTCGGTATTCTCAAGCGGAAGCTTAGGGTTGAAGAAAAGGAAAAGAGTGTCCAATGAATGGACAGATGAAGGGGACAGAAGCAAAGAATCAGGGGGAAATGGAGAGCATGGTCTGCGGGAGAAAGCGAGAAAGACAGAGAAAGAGAGAGAGAGAGAGAGAGAGAGAGCGCGAGGTAGGAGAAAGAGTACCGGCACTGGCAAGAAAAACATGGGGGAAGAGAGAAGAAGGGGGACCAGTAGGGGATAGACTTAGGAAGGAGGGACGGCTGGATAGGAATTGGTGAAATCGCGGGAAAAAGGAGAAAAAAACGAAACTCCAGAATGAGAAGAAACTGGACTTCTCTCCAAACTCAGGCTCGCACTCTGGTCGCTTTTCATTTTTGTTTTTTGGCATGATTTTTAATCACTTCTCGATTCACCCTCTCATTCATCTGTGAGTATACTGTATGTCCTTTTCCTTTCCCACACATGCATCCTCTCTGCCTTTCCTTTTTTCTTTAAAGCATTCTCCTCTCCCCGCCTTGCCTTCACTTCATTTTCCAACTCTCTTTTTTTTTCTTGTTTGAAAAATGTGTTCCCTAGGTTGCTAATCCCCCCATCCTGTTCGTCTATCCCATCTCGCGCTCCACCTCTCTCCTTCTTTCACTGTCTTTTTCTTCTTCCTCCTTCAGCTCTTCTTTATCTTGGGTTATCGCTGTTCTCTTTGCCTCTCCTTGAAGGATTACCTCTGCTCACATTTAGATGAGGGCTTTGGAAATGGATCACTGAGTGCACCCAGTTTCAGGGGGCCCATGCATAGGAGGCTAGCACACGAAGGAGGCAGGGTGTGTGCAGTTGTGAGTGTGTATCTATCTGTGTTAGTCGTGTGTGTGTGTGTGTGTGTGTGTCAGTATGTTGGGGTGTGATTTTGAGTTAACAGAGCCGGCAGTGGTGGATGGTCACTCCCGCTTACGCATGCGTGGATTTGCACAATCACGTTTCATGTTTCATGTTCATGAAATGATTGTGAGATGTTGTTAGTTATAAAAATGTACAGAAATGAAAGATAAAGTGTCGGCATGAGGCGAAACAGAGAGATTAAAATACTGGGAAGAACTGCGGGATTTCTTTATCTCTCGTTGTTTCACTCCTCCCAATGCTTCTCCCCCTTTTTCTATCCCATCTTCCATCCGTTCATCCGGGTAACCCCAATCTATCTGTTAGTCTGCCTGTAAAGACAAAACCCACAGTCCAAGACATGGTTCGGTATTAACAAAAGATATGGGTGGATTTATTCAAGGGCGTAAGCTAAACCGGAGTTACTGAAGTTTTTACATTTTTATAACCTGTGCATTTGGGCGAGATTACTTTATCTTAAAGTAGCGAAGTTACAGGTATAGACGGAGGCTTTGGTGCAAATGACTGCATATCTGTGATGTAAAGATGTCGACGGCAGTGGAGTACATGAATGCATTATTGGACTGTAAGTGCAGTGGGCCTAACGCTGGGTAACAGACGGAGGCATACGATATATAACACAAGTCTGCTATCGTCCATTTGCAGTCCATCTGCTGTAACCTCTGTCGAGTATACCTTTTTTCCTCTGCGGTATCTGCCTCAAATCTCTCCTGGCATCTCTGTCCTTTCCCTTTCTGTTTTTTCTTCTCTCTCCTGTGTTTTATATCTGCCCGCTCTGTTTTTTATTTACATAGCCTCCTGTTATCTCTGCACACATTTACTCCATAACTTGCCATGGTTGTTATCTATATCCAAGATTGTCCACTGGTATCATTCTGAAGGGAGTGTGTGTGTGTGTGTGTGCGTGTGTGTGTGTGTTCCTCTGCAACAATGTTTTTTTATTGGTGTGCGAGTGTGTGTTACTTGAAACAATAAGTCCTGAAACACCTTTCGATTGTTTGTGCTAGTTTCTGGCATTTTTGCCTGGTTTAAAATCTTTGGTTTATCCTCTGTGTGTGAATGAATCAATGTTATCGAAGTTATGCAAGGACTTGGTCTTCAAAAAGGATTTGATTAAAAACCTTGCAGACATTTAAAAAAATACTTACTTTAGACATGGGTAAAAAAACAAAAAGCGAATTGTGTAGTCGAGGCCGTTAGATAACAGTTACTGGCCTCGTTCGCTAATAGTGTTCAGTGTCTACATCTGTGCTAAATTAATTCATATGCAATGCTTTGATTAAAACACAATGATATGACATTTATGGGCATACCGCAGCACTGCGTTCTGTGATAAGCCAAAGGGGGGAGGAAGCTTTTGTTTTATAGAGTCCCAGGCTGTAGGGAAGAAGCCTGGCCTGAAAATTAAGGGAAGAAGTCTCTGATGTTTGCGATTTTCAGCCAAAGACATGAGAAGGATAGGAGAGAAATATCCCCCGAGACCCATGAACTTGCTGTTTTTTATTCTCAAATGTATCTTTTTATGTTACCAAAACCTGCATAGATCCTTTGATTCCACTCCTAAGGGGATTTGATGTTAATGCCAGTGTAGAGGGACCCCCGGGTTATGAAATATTACTCAGACAAACCTGGTGTTATGTAATCTTACATAACTGAGGCGGCAGCTCAGCAGGGTCGTGATCAGGGGCTCTGGAGGAGAAGCTATATAGGTCTGCTTATGGTATGAACTCACTGGCAGGGTCAGCACACTCTGGGCCTTAAAGGGGAAGAGGCCCCAGCTGCAAAAGATACTGCAATATCCACCCATATGGACTGAAATAGAATAACCCCAGCTATTGTAGGAACAGCTTGCCGAAGGCTGTTTGCCTCATTTATAAATTTTATTGACATTCCTGTAATTTGACAAACTTGTCTTATCCTGTTTAAGCTAAAGACCAACTCCTTAAACGTCTTTCAATCATTCACTCATCTCTGATTGAATTCAAACTCTAATCTAGTAATTAGTTTGCTTAAAAAGTGTAAAACTTTTTAAAGATAACCTGCCCAAAACTAGTGCATATCTGAATATCTGAATCTTGTGTGTTTCTCATTCATAATTGATGAAATTCAACCGCAGCATACATTAATGCATCGAACAGACCTCAGGAATTCCCATGCAAGCTGCCATTGTGTGTAGCAGGTTTGAATTTGTGCTGCTGAATTTGTGTTTTCTGAGATGGAAACCAACTGACTAACTAGCACCAGTACAACATCCTAACAGGCCTGGTGTGATACACAAGCTGTACATTGAAAAGAATCAGAAGTGGTGTTCTTAATGGAGGATTAAAACAATCTTGAAATAATAGATGTAGGGCCAAAGACAATTATATTAAGTGTATACTCTATCTGATATTTATTTGACTGGGGTAAATATACAGCAAGGATAACGAGAATTAACATGAATTATGGAGCTGGATTAGGCTAGCTTTACAGAAAAAAGACAAATAATCCGGAAGCAATTCATAAATCTTAGTAAATATCATGCTTTACAGAATACCTCAAAGTAAGTATAATGCAAATAATGTTTATGTCTTGATTTTCAGATTGAGCCTCTGAGACCACCTGAACCTTTTCACCAAAGAATTTTTATCAGGTAAGGAAATATTTACTGTACATTTCTGTAATTTAAAAAGATCCAGAATAAGAAACACATCTTGTGCGTTCCTTTTTGTCCCGAGAGATTGAGTCTATGTATAGGTTTGTTTAAAGCCAAATGCTTTACTGACTGGATTTTTGCTTAATGGCACTCAGCAGTCAGGAACACTTGGTCAGCCATTTTAGTATGTGGCCCGATCGAAACGTCGATGCACCATCAGAATAATTGAATTACTCTTCCCTGAGTCATTCTGTCGTGATTAACCTCACAGATATGTGCTAACTGTGGGCCTTCGTGAAAGCAGCAAGCAGACAATCTGTCTTTTTGCTGGCGTGTCCATTTGAGTAAGTTCGGCGTAACACTGTTGGCTGTGACTTATCTCAGTAAGCAACAAGTGGAAGGGTCATCTGTTGGTCATGTCCCAATTATCAGATGCTGTTGAAACGTGAGGGAGTGCGGGTATAAAGAGCGGCCTGTGGTCTAGCCTTGAAGCTAGCTTTGGAGATGCCTCACATTACATTTTTGTCTTTGTACTGATGTCACCCCCATGCCCCCTGTCCAGCAGCAGGAGAATAAGAGCTACATTCTGCCTCCGCCACACAATAGAGCCCTTCTTGCCCTGATATTTTCACAATGTGTTTTTGCAGGGCCCTGCGCACACATACGCACGCACATTCTCTGCAGGCGGCACACGCTGTTGATTCAGAGCTCGTTGCTGCGCACTTTACCTGATATTTCCATTCTTGTTGAAGGTGTTTGCTGCTGTTTGTTAGATTCCCAGATTCGTTCGCAGCACCCACTCCAAATGGGAAACGTTGACGCTGCTTCGCAAAGACTGCGTAGGGTCAACAGCATGTGTGCGCACTTCTTAATATAAGTTGTATTTCTCATGGGTCATTGACAGAGAAACCATGTTAGCCACTGCAGTACAGTATGGCGGTGTGGCATGGGTTAACGTCTGAGGACCGGAGGAATGTGTCCGGGTCGACGGGGAGAATTCCTCAGTCCTGCGCTACTAGGTCATCGCACTGACAAGAGTCTGCCACCTATTTTAGCATGCGCACTGCTGCCCTGCGCCTCTGTCTCATTGACCTCCTCTATCTTTTTCTAATTCTGCCAGTCTTTCTCTTTCTCTCTCTCTCTCTCTTTCTCCTCGACTTCTTCTGTCTTGCTCCAAGTCTGTCCTTCTTTCTCTCCTTCCACTCTCTTCCTTTACATGATTTCATCTTTTGTTCTTCCTGTTCGCTCGCTGTCTCTCTCTTGTGTCTCTTTTTGTTAATCTGTCTGTCTGTCTTTCAGTCACGCTGTCTATTTTGCTGTCCTACTTTGCCTCATGCTATTCCCAATCTTCGTTTTGTCTTTTCTTTGTCCCCATGCAGTTTTTGCTTGTGTTTTTTTGTCTGCCTTTAGGTATTTATACTCCAAACATCATTATTTTGTCTTTGTCGTCTGGTTTATCCATTCTCCAACCCTTCACCCTTCTAATTTCTTTTTGTGTGTCTGTCTCTCCCTGTCTGTCTTTTTCTGTGGCACATTGAGTTCAGTGCTGCAGGTGCCTTTAAGAGGACATGATGAGAGTGCAGGGGAGTGAGGCAAAAAACACGTAGACATATACAGTACATTCTCTGTATGCTTGTGAATATGACACTGGCATGCTTGTTATTAATGCAGTGCTGTAGCATGCATACGGTGCCTGGTGGTGCCGGTCATGTATGATTTATATGGTGCCTTCCCACACACAGGCCGAGGGCTTTCATACCAGCTATCTGTATTCCTGAGTGAAGGAGTTTGCAGAATCTCACCTCTTCATTGGCTGACAGCGGAGGTGACAGACAGACCCCCCAGGTACGGAAGTGTTTTCGGCAGAAGTCAGATGTGGCAATTTGACACAGTGTGAACCTCGCTCACATGCTCAGTAAAGGGACGCACATTTCTGTCCTTTAACACAGATGTAGGCTGTGCACAGTCTAATAGGTCATGCAGAAAGAGATGGCTGCCACATCTGGAATTTTATGAATTCATATATGTTATACAATTTTTCATAATTTATTGTGTCACTTTACCTGCGTGACAGATGTTGCCACATTATAACAACAGTGTTAATTAAAGAGAATTAACAGTAATTTTAGCACACTTTTCTGTGACAACATACCACATCATCTGAACTCTTCTATCATGTGAAGTCATTAGCTGCAGCACTAATGCATATTCATTTATATACATAAAAGTATTTTTATGTACTTTTTTAATGTACTTTTTTTATCATTGATGGCGTACCACACCATCTGAACTATTCTGTCACGTTAAATTATTGACTGTACTGTCGTGCCCATCTTGTAGTCCATGAAGGTCAAAACTAGCCAACTGAATTATTAAGTGAAGCGTTTAATTCCATAAAAAATATATTCATCATTTCAAAAACTGAAACCTACTATAGCAAAGTGATAGCTTGTTCTACATATTTAGAGCTGACACGATTAGTCGATTAATGTATTACTTGATCTACAGAAAATGACTCCGCAGCTGTTTTGATGATTTATTAATTGTTTACGTAATCTTTTAAGCAAAATTGCAAAAATAAAATGTTACTTATCACTTAACTGTGATTGTTAACGTACTATAGTAACTATTCTGTCACGTTGAAATACTAACTGTAATGTCCATCTTGCAGTCACTTTATGTTCAAACTAGTTTAATTGACTATGATAAAGCGATTACTTAATGAAGCACTAATATTTGTGCATACTACACTAAAATGATTTCCTTTGATAAACTTTGTGTGAGCCTGCCACCAAGCACCTAAAGCCCTAGCAGTTTCAGACAGTGAGGGGAGGTGAGACGTGAGTAATAGCAGTGACTGATGATGTCACAGACAGCATCGCGCCGCTTCAGCTGCCCCCCTGACCCGGCTTTAGGATGCCGGCAGCAGCAGCGCAAGCACCCGTGGGTAACACACGCCAAAGCACATTAGAGGCAGTGAGATGGAGGGAGGCGGGGATGGAACACACAGAACACCGCTCAGGGGGACAGAGAGAGAGAGAGACAGAGAGACAAAGAGGGAGAAAGAGAGACAGAAAGAGAGTGGGGGAGGCTGTCAGATTAAAGAGGAGAGATAGGAAGAAAAGCTGAGAGACATGGCGATGTTTGCCTCGCCATGCTTTTTTTCCCCTAGCAGACTGTCTGGTTGGAGTTGATGTTCTACATCACTGCCTCAGGTATCTCCCACTGTCTCTCTCTCTCTCTCTCTCTGTCTTTAGCTCTCTATGTCGGTTTTGCTTCCTCAATCACTTAAGTTAAAATACAACCTGAGTCTTTGCATGAAAAGAAAAAAAAACATAGATCAGAAAACTAATTTTTTTGTCATTTATCAAGGAAAAATGCCAAACATTTGCTGGTTCCAGCTTATCTAACATGAGGAATTTCAGCTTTTCTCTTTTTGATATCATTGACAATGGAATCTCTTTCCCGCAGTTTTCCTGACAAAACAAGCCATTTGAAGACATTATGAGCTTGTAATGGGCATTTTTCAGCTATTTTCTTAGACTTTATAGACCAAACGATTAAGTGATTCATCATCTTTTTTTTTCGGATTACTGTCAAAAATACACACACATTTCATATTTTATCTGCAGCATCTATCTTTCTCTCTGTGTTCCTCTTTATCTCGTTCGTATCCACGCTCACGGTCTCTGAACTTTACTCTCGGTGCAAATGCTAGTGTGAGTTCAACAAGGGTGAAATGAGCGACAGTGGTGCAGTTGAAGGACTGCTGAGCTCGCTGCTTCAGACTTAGTCTGATAGATTGTCTCAGGAGGCAGATGTCGCTCGCTGAAACTCCTCTCACCCAGTCCCTCGTTTGCTCCACTGGGTCCATCGGGTGCTACAAAATGTGCAATTTAGGATGATTCATATGAAGTGATGGTAGCATTTATGTAGCACAAAGAAACATATTGAAAGACAATGTGATGTGTGATCTGAAACCTGGCTGACAGACGAATTGTTGGTTTGATGTGTGTGAAGTAATAGAAAATTCACACTCTGTTCTAAATCCAGATTATATGGCTGTAGAAGGTATTATGCTAACATTTCATGTAGAGCTCAAACAATTAGTTGATTAGTCCATTGAAGGAAAATGAATCAGCAACAACGTTGATTGTTAATTAAGTGGTAAAGTAATTTTAACAATGAAAAATGCCCCAAAAAAGACTGCTTTCAGCTTCTCAAATGTAAATATTTCTGGGTTTTCTTAGTCTTCTATGATTGTTAAGTGAATAACTTTGGATTTTGGCCTGTTTTTCAGATGAAACATTCAATTTGAACATCTTGTGCTCTGGCAAACTGTGAGCGGCATTTTCCCACTATTTTCTGACATTTTAGAGACCACACGACTAATTGAAAATGAAAATAATCGTTAGCTGCAGCCCTAGTTTCATTAATCACAGTTAAAGCCCTGATGATTGTAATGTAAAGAATACATCATATGTCAATGATCATGCATTTTTAATGACACAAGAGTATAGTCACAATGTGAATAAAGTAAAATGCTTTCAGTGTTACAATGCCAATAGTGTAGGATTTCAGCCATCCCTCACGCATCTCTGTGTTGTTGTTTGTTACTGCATTATGCAGATTATCACCCACAGTTTCCACTATAAATGAAAAAACCTAATCAGGTCATAGTTTACAAGGTATGATGAAAGTGATTCTTTCCAAATCTAAAACTGTCTTAAAACTTGTGTGATGGTATTTGGTTTCTCCACCACAGTCCATGCTTCTCTTTTAAGGCCAGTTAGTGAATTCTGGGGAATCCATTGCTATAGGTATCCTCTTAAATTAAACAATATCGCTTACAGCATACAGTATTTTCTCTATGGCATAAGAGACACTGCACTCAAAGCTAACCGAGGCATTTATATTTGAAATCCATCTCAAGAGCAGAGGAACCTTGAGCTAGAAGCGGAGAGTGCCTGTTCACAAGCACTCAGCATCCATGTGTTTGTTTTCGCCACTATCACTTCAAAGTCTCATTCAATTCCGACTCCCAAATGGCTCTTGGTTCTTTGATCTTACTGCAAAGAGATGAGCAGATACTCAAAGCCGAGAAATCCTGTTTGCAATTTCAAGGCGATTTTCCGAAGCAAAAGAATCTCAAAAATGTTTGGTACGCTATGTCACCACTGACCACTTAATAAATGCTGATAAATGATAATGAGATAATGAATATACAGTAAATGTAGCAAAAATTGTAAACCTGGTAAAAATTCCACAGATCCTTAACGGTAAACTTCCAAGTCGATGATATTGATACTGCTGCAATCTATCACCTATGTATTGTTCAGCTCAAAATAATATTCTCAACAATAGAAAAATGATACTCGTTTAAATCTCTGGTGATTTCTCTGTCGCAGTCTAGACGAATGTAGTCGACCTCTGTATCATATTTCAGCCTCACATGTGCAGTTAGACAGGAATACAGCTCCAGTTGTACGGATACATAAATGTTTACATGTTGAATTTTTATACTTGGTCTGTCCTTATCAAATAAATAACAGAAAATAAATAAATTGGGCATTTTGGAGCAGACGTGCATGTCGAAATCCAAAAACAATTATTAGAGTTTTTGTCAGCGCAAACCAGACTAAAAGATTTCAAGTTTAAAAAATTAGTTGATAAGTCATTCTAATCAATATAATGCAACTATTTGCAACTATGATAATCGATTATTTATTTCAGTAAAGTGCCACACATTCCCTAGTTCAAGCTTCTCAAATTTGACACAGAGTTTTTCTCTGTTTCATATAATTGTAAACTGAATATCTCTGGATTTTAGACTTGTGGTCGGAAAAAAACCTTGAGCTCACAGAAATCATAATTATTTTTTTTTATGGACGTTTTATGGACAAAACTAAATTAATGAACTGAAGAAATACTCTGAATAAACAGATTTATTGAAAATGAAAATAAATTGATAAAGGTAGTAATGTAAATTATGTGTGAACCAAAATGTGAAATCTTGACAAAACTAAGAATAATCAGACGTGAGAAGAAGAATCTGAAGGTCCCTACAGGTTTGGCTGTAAATGCCATGCTCCATCTGGGAGTTTAGGTTGAAAGGTCACATTTAAATCTTCGCTAGCCTGAGATGTTTTAATCTCATCACGCCTGGTGAGGAGGAAATGTGTTATTTAAGCATGGAATCGAAGTAAAAGGGTCAAAGTTTACAGTGACTGCGGCTGCTGCGTGCAGACTGCGGCAGATGTTGTGAGATCTGAGATCAAGGTTTGTTTATTTACAGCCGTGACCCTCTCACCTCAGCCATCAACAGATTGGTATCAGACAAAACAAGTTCACAGTGTAATACTTAAATGCTGTTATACAAAAAATGTTCATGATTATTGTCAGTTACAGCTACCAGAGAGAAAGTTATACACAGATTTTGTCCAGGCATCATTTTTTAGGGTGCCTTTTAAAGGACTTTTTAGGGGACTATTTAGTCCAGTGAGATAAAAAATAGAGATAGTTTATAGAGAAAAATAAATAATTTCAACTCTACTGTCCACTAAAACAGAACACCACCTGTGATGTAGGAATGCTGGGCACCGCTGCTCTCATGTCTCTCTGTTTTCTCTCTACCTCCCTTCACCATCCATTTTAACCATCTATGCCCTCAAAGCGCTGAGGTTCGGGCTGTAGAAATGACTGGTCATTCCCAAGTGTACAGTTAGTCGCTGTGCTGCTGGTAACACATCACACCCTCCAAACCCACCACCACCCCTCCTCCTTCTCCTCTTCCTCCTCCTCCTCCTCCTCCTCTGTGGTGCATCACCCCACTCCCTCGCTTTTCATTCTCTCCTTCTCTCTCCTTCACTCTCTGGCTTAATATTGATCTGAATTCATTTGTTTCCTATTGATCTGCCACTCCACCCTCTGCCGCATTGAACAAACACAAGGACACACACCATGCGCACACAAGCCTCATACACGCACCCGTAGGGATGCAGCACATGCGCGTCTCGTACAAGCCTCACGTGTGCGCGCGCACACACACACACACACACACACACACACATGTATATATATAAACGCAAAGAAAACAGACTAAAAACCGTAATTTTCAAACCTGTTATACGCAAACTGATTTCAAGGTTAATATGCACACACACACACACACACACACACACACACACACACACACACACACACACACACACACACACACATACAGACACACACTTCAAACAGACACTCCTGC
>JAVQJD010013885.1:0-20930 GCA_036023655.1 Nannoperca australis
AAGTCATGACTGTCAAGTCCTGATTCAAGTCCCGAGTCAAGACTGACGACTCCTGAGTCAAGACTGACGAGTCCCGAGTCAAGACTGACAAGTCTCAAGTCATGACTGTCAAGTCTTGATTCAAGTCCCAAGTCAAGTATTTTCTGGTCAAAAGGCTCAAGTCCAAGTAAAGTCACGAGTCATAGATGTTAAAGTTGAGCTACAAGTCTTCTTTGATTATGTCAAGTCATCAGATTTGTGACTCGAGTCCAAGTCCTGTGACCCGAGTCTCCACAGCTGTGGGCAGGGTGACCGGTCAGACCTTGGCCCTGTAGAGCTCCAGTTCGTTGTCAGTGATCCTCCAGGGCTCCTGGGCCTTCAGCTTCTCCGCGACTTCCTGCTCCATGTCGTCTTCCTTCAGCCTGTACGGCTCGATCAGCTCCTTAAAGCTCAGCTTACTGCAGAACCACACGGAGACATTTCACTTCAAATCATGTTTAAATTCTCATTTCGACTCCTTCACATCGTCACGTCGACTCACTAAATAAAAATCAAGCACAATGAACTGAAGTGAGCAACGGGAGCCGAGGCGCGACTCCGTCAGAGGCCGTACTTGTGTTTCTTGGGTTTGGTGTTGATGTCTCCGAGGACGTGGATGTCCGAGAAGTCGATCCTGAACCGGCTGAGCAGCGTGGCCATCCTGACGACACACACACACACACACACACACACAATAATGAACACTCAGCACGTAGAGACTGAATATAGATATATAGAACATAGAATCAGCGCTCGTGTAACTCACACCCGGCGGTCGTGGTCGATGCGGTTGATCTTCCCGCCGATGAAGACGCGGATCCTGCAGTCGCCCCATTTGCTCCTGTTGGTCAACAGGAAGGGAATCAGCAGAGTCAGACCTGCAAACACACACACACACACACACACACACACACACACACACACACACACACACTTTAATGATGGAAGTAAATAGTGAACACATTCAAGGGATTTGACTCTTGTTTTACAGTAAATTGCTGTCGGTGTTGCACCTAAAAGAATTTATATATAATATGAACAAAGAAGTGAAAAACTAGAGAATAATTTCGTAAATACAAATATGTGAAAACCTAAAATATAAATATTGAATGGGGAATGTAATAGATTACTTTTGTTGTGGCACTTTCCCCTTAAGCTTTATATGGATGTATATACGTCTGTTTAAAGTATATACAGCGTGCAGGATTTATAATTGATAGTCATGACATGTACACGTTAAAGCAGTGTGTATTTTAAACTGTAAATATTTAATTATAATTCATTTTAATTATTTGTAACCTGTTTTTGTTTTTGCGGAAAAACTTTACTAAAGTTTTTAAACATCAATCTGTAGTCAGTGATGTATTTTCTTATATTTGAATATTTAACATCCATACCCATGAATGTAACATAATAATGATGATGATGATGATGATAATAAAAAAGACAATGTGTGACTTAAGAGAGACTATATTATATAATATAATAATATTAATCTGACACACTAGAGTCCTAAAAGACAAAGAGTTTGTATTTTGAATTTGTTTTTGAATCATCATCACAGTGTTTTATAGAACCAGAACAAACAGAAGATATTAGACAGAAGGAAACGGCTTCATGAAACATAAAACCCGACCTCCGTCATCAAACAGCCACCAGACGTCGATGGTTCCTTTGCCCTGTTTCTTCTTGAACTGCTGGCTGGCCTCCAGCAGGTGATGGTCGCCCAGACTCAGAGGGAACTTGGTCTCTGCAGCAGACGACATCAGATCACGTGGCGAGTTCAAAGAAACACTTGTTATAATGACTTTGTATAGAGATCCATCAAAGAGTAATGTCTGCTTTACATGTTGTAAATGTAACCAGGCTCGGCTAGCAGTTTCCCCCTGCTTCCAGTCTTTGTGCTAAGCTAGGCTAAAGGTATGACGTGGGGAAAATTAAAAAAATACCACCGGATGTGAAGAAGTGTCAGTGCTGTGACGTCTCCGTCCTTTACCTCTCAGGATGAGCGGGCTGCTCTGGGTGCTGGTGGTTTTTGACAGACAGGAATCAGAGTCCAGGCTGACAGAAATCACCACCTCCTTGCCGCCACCTGGTGGCTTCTCGTGGGACGACAGCAGCTCGTCTGCGGGGGTCAAACAGGGAGAGACTGTAGACACAGCACGTGCAGTGAGTGGACAGACAGATGCATGTAGGAGACGACAGACGCACCTTGTCCCTGGATGTGAGAGATATCCAGTCCGTCCTGCAGCCGAAGGATCACGACGCCAAACTGCAGGTCGAAGGCGTCGCTGCAACACAACAAAGCATTCAGCTGAAAACGTCTCCGTCCTGCACGAGACATCGAGTTTATCCTCCTCAGAAAAAACTATCCTCCACTTTAGTCTGTTTCCTAATTCTTCTTTATTTATTGAACCAGCAGCACGGCTGCAGACATCAAGCAAACATAAAACAAATCATCTTCAGCCTCCAATGAGAGCAGCTCACCAAGACCCAGTTCAGACAAATCCGTTGCATTTTAATGTAAAAGAGAACACTGGAATGCAAAATGTCAGAAGTCCAGCTCCATTAAAGTGTGTGTAGGTTTGTTTCAGTCACCTCAACTTCATCCCAACATCTACTGAGATGTTCAGTAACAACACAAGGTGCACTATGGAGCACACAAGTGTGACCTCAGGACTTCTGCATATACATCAAGTTTGTGTTATTTCATGAATACATGTTATGAATCTTAAATTGTGTTTTTAGAAATAAATCCGTAGGTCCGACTGTTTCTCCTCTGCTGCATTCAAACATGAACAAAAGCACGTCAGTCCTTACTGGATGGTGTTGATGTAGATCTCCACGTCTCTCATGTCTCCATCACTCCAGTTGTTCTTGAATCCCATGACCAACGTGTTGGGCTTCAGACGACCCAAACCGACGGCCTGGAGGTCAGAGAGCAGACTAACCTCTGACAATCCGTGTGATCACAGAGAACAGGATACGACATGCACAGAAAACCCAACAGTCCCGACACACAAAGTTCAACACAACGTGTGCGTGAGTATAAAAGAACGTGCAGATTTTCAGAAAGTAAAAGTTTGGTTCGTGGATCCTTGATGCCTCTCACAACATCTGAACCCTCTGCGGTCGTAGAAGACAATCGTACCTGCAGGAGGAACTGCGCCCCGTGCCGCAGGTTGTCGGAGAAAACAGGGACGTAAAAGGCCTTGATGCGTTTCTTATTGAGCCAGCGCTGACAGCGGGCGCGGTCCTGCGACAGCTCCTTCACGTTTGGCCGACGGGACGCCTGCGACAGGAGACAGAGGCGGTTCAGAAAAGGTTTCAGCAGCTTCCTGAAGCAGCAGCTCGTCTGTACGTACCGTCCTGACGTGGGCGCAGACCATGAGGCCCACGTTCTTGGTGAACGAGTTAACCAGCTGAAGCAGAGCGGGACGAGAGTTTGGATAACCGGCCAGCACCAAACACTGCGGCCTGGAAACACAAAGCAATCACTGAGGCAAACATGGGTTCATCAAATATATATGCAGACCTGTCCTGTGTGTTTTACATTTACTATATATTGTGTTTTTTATAAGATTGTTTTCTAGTTTTATTCCTACATTTGAGCTGCTGCACTGTTTCATGTCTTCGTTTCCAGTAAGATTTTCTTTATACGTATGTTTTTTATAGATATCTGTAAGAAGGGTTACAGTTACAGTTACAATGAGCATGAAAACACTGGAAGTTGTGGTTTACGGAGGAATCTGGCTGCTTTAACACAAAATCTGAGTCTAAATCTTGTCAAAATACCTAAATTACTTCCACAAAATTGATCCACTGTTGGTTACTACAAGTTTTATCTAAAGCACCATGAAACAGCATCAGAGGTCTGAGTTATCCAGAGTCAAAGCCCAGACCTCACCTGAAGTTCTTCACGTGGTCCTCGACCCCCGTGAGGTTCAGGCAGTGAGTCAGAGCCTGGTTGTAGATCAGAGCCTGAGTGGACGAACCCCAGTTCACATCTGCAGGAAGCAGCAGGCAGACAGCAGCAGTCAGAGCGCACAAAGACACAAACAGCAGCGTTGATGTTGATGAACGTACAGCTCCTCTGTCTTTGTACGGTTCAGGTGTTACTTTGCATGAGCGTGACGCTCCTCGCCGCGTGGTACGCACATTTTAAATGTGGGAAAGAGAAAGAAGAATGCTTGAATCAGCAGACACAACGAGACGAGCGATCAGGATCAATACATCCCTGTTAAAAGGTTGAGACCCACTCTGCAGAAACCTCTCAGACATCCCCATCACCGGACCTCCCCCGCCCACCTGCTCACCTGTTCCCACTTCCCCTCATCAGCCCTGCAACATTTACACCAGCCTCTTTCCCCCCGTCACTGTCACTGTCAGATTGTCCAAGGTCCAGTTCCCTGCAGGTTCAGTCACTTCTGTTTAAACTGGCTTCAATAAATCTGTCTAACGACCCCTGTCTGCACTGACTAGTTGTGTTTCCATTCAGTTAGGCAGGTTTCCATCAGCTGGTTTGGTCCGAAGCTGGCGGTGGAGGCAGGAAACACAGTAGAAGAAGGAAGAAGTGGAGGAAACAGAACCAGCTCATCTACAGGAGGTTGTTTGTATTGTTCTTTCATGACGTCCGGAGACGAAGACGAATGAATGTGATTAAATGTTCGCACAAACCACCTCAAGCATTTATTATTATTTATTAGCTGCTTATTCTACAGCTTTTCTAACGTGACACATCAAACAGACCAGAAACACGACTCCCGTCTCCTCCCGTCTGATTCCCACAGATTCTAAATAAGGAGATTTTGGTCTCATCATGTCCTCACCAGGTTTCTTGTAGCTGACGTAGATGTAGAGCGAGAGCACGATGAGCAGCGTGACCAGAGCCGCCCACCAGTTGATGACGAACATCACCACGCAGCACAGGATGGCCCCGGCGAGCGACACCCACATGTTGTAGTACTTGAAGCTGGGACGCCACCCTGTGGTGAGAGACACCAAGAGCCACGCTAGCAAATATTCACAGACCACGATATACAAGCACAAATGTTTTACAAGAGGATTGCTACTGCTAGCTTTAGCAGAAATAACATTTTGTAAACTGGAAACAATTTGTGTTTTAGTTGTGCAAATGTTTCCCAAAGGACGTGATCTCATTGGTTGAATTAAACACGTGCTCGTTAGCCTCGCAGGCCTGTTCAAACTAGCCGTGCAAGTAAGTAAGTAAGTACATTCTTTAATACTTGAGTCAAATATTATTTATGTAGTCGAAAAGGTTTTCACAGAGATCTTAACAACCCACACAACACCCTCTGGCCTCACCCTAACAACAATCAACACATAGTTTGAGCTAACTTTAAGCTGTAAAGACTTCTTTAGTTTCTAGCAACAACAATCTGTTGTCGGGTATCCGGTCAGCAATGACAGTTGTATACTTGTGTCACCTTCAGGGACAACGGGAGATCAGAAATACCATAGTAAGCCTGGAACTATTATATATACTTAAGTCCTGAGACAAACGTCTGACATCCCGAACCGTCAAGTCAGGACCTGGAACTTTAAAAATGATCAAATGTGTCATTTTCAGCTTTTTAAAAATATATTCAAAAGGTTTGAGACCATATCAAGTTTTAAAAAGGCCCAGTCGACTCTGAACGTCACTAGAAGCCAAGTCACGGGCCAGTCTCAGGTAAACGTGGTCACACATCAACACCTCACCTGGAGAGCTGGCCAGCGAGGCGTGGAACACGGAGAAGTTGATGAGAGCGTACGAGGCCAGGAAGAAGTTGGAGATGATGGGAGCGATGATGTTCAACTCGGCTAACAGACAACGACAGAGTTCAGTTTGTTGTTTTAGAGAGAACGGAGGAAAGCTTGCGTTTTGATTGGATCACACAGCGGCCTACCAATGAGGATGAAGGCGAGGCCGATGCAGAAGGTCAGGATGTAACCACGGAGAGGCTCGTTGTTCTTCCCATAACCCTTTGCAAACACACCCAGCCCTGGATAGATGTTGTCCTTACACAGCGCCTGCAACCACAGCAGCTTTCATTTCACTTGTGAAGTTTATGATCATTTATGACGTCAGTCCAGACGTCCGGAGACAGATTTATCTAGAAATAAATAAAATAGAATAAAAGGAGCTGATTTCTGACCTGGAACACTTTGGGTGCGCTGACCAGCGAGGCCAGAGCCGAGGACAGAGTGGCTGAAAAGATCCCTGCAGTGATCAGAGGACCGAAGCCGGACACCAGACCCATCACCTGGACAACACACACACACACACACACACACACACACAGATTCAATTACAAGTCACATGACTCAAGCAGCTTGTTTATGGGTCGACTCGTGTAGTAGTAGTAATATATAAAGATGGACGCCATGACAGCTCCCCAAAAGTGAAGCCAGAACATCTACGTCGCCCCCTGGTGGCCGGCTGCAGTACAGCTCATAAGCCCCGCCCCCCTCCATGTTAGCAGATGGGACAAACTGAAAAAATCAAAAGTTCACGTTGAATAAAATGTTCCCAGAGATGCTTCCTGTCGTGTCGGGTAGTTTCATCACGCTGGTGTTTGTTTTCTGATCAGTTTGGTTTTAATTCATTATTTGATGCTATAAAAAGGCAGGAGAGGCGTGTTGATTGACAGCTGTGAGTGTGCTGTGATTGGTTCAGGCGGGTGTGTGTAGGCGGGACCTCGATCACATGACATCACCAGAACAAGATGGCGCCGCCGGTATCCAGGGCAATTTTGTCCAACGTGGAGACGCATTGTCTATCTTTATACACATACTGTGGCGTATTCTACCCATAATCCTTTGCACAAGGACATGTGCAGCTGTACAACTTGTAATCAGGAGAACCTGCTGTTTGTTTGCTGGTACGATCAGATGTTACGTGCAGTTAATAATGTTGTTTATTAGAGTTTGTATTTGTAATCTGCCCCACAAGGACACGTGCGTGTTCTTCTTTTATGTCTCAAATCCAGTCGCAGCTTTTTCAGAACGGCACGGCTATTCTGGGATGTGGAAAGTCGTCAAACACATGTAGCAGCACTGTGAGTGACGTGAACAGGTGAACCAACACAGAAGGTAAAGACACTGTGTTTTCTTTAATGTTAAAGAAACATTTAATTAAACCAAATACGTGTGTAGTGACTGAACTCAAGGACAGGAGATAACTCTGTTCTCAAGCATCGATACCTACCAGCAACACGTAGCGTCTGTTAGCATGCGAGAGGACGACACACACACACACACACACTTCAGTGATGCACATTTTAAAGAGATTACAATAAAACAAGAACAAGTGTTTCTGTCTGTGGCAATGGATGAGATTGTGCACTGTGTCAGAGATATCAATGTCAGAGAGCCGTGTGTGTACGTGTGTATGTGTGTGTGTGTGTGTGTGTGTGTGTACGTGTGTGTGTGTGTAGGTGGATGTCGTCAATGCTCTCATTCAGCTCTGGCTCCAACCAGCGAGAACCTTGTGACTCAAAACAACAGTCACTATTATCACTGCTGCACTTTGTTTGGGAACAAGCTCAGTCTCACACACACACACACACACACACACACACACACAGTGCAGGCATCTTTGACCACATGCATTAAGAAACAGCAGTCTGATTCACACTCGTGTTAAACAGCCACAAAAGACATTGCAGGTGTTTTTTTAACTTGACAGAGTCTGTTAATGAGCCAATTAACGAGTCTGTTAACGAGCATAACGTAAACACCTAATTTATATTTCTGTCATTAAAGCTGAAAGACTCACTTAATGACGAGAAGCGCTTAGTTTTCCATCAGTTCAACCAAATATCCTTTGAGGAAACAAGGTTCTTAATGCTATATAGTAACTATAAAGAGTACGGAGGGCCGAGAGTGCCAAAATCAAAAATGTATGAATGCATGACAAATTAATATATCATTAAATACAACCAAAATAATATTAGAAATAAATGTAGACATTAATTAATTGATATACAGAAGCAAATAAATTCACATTTTATCAATTAATTAATGTCTGTATTTTCTATGTTTTTGGTGCATTTAATGGTATATTCATTTATTTATTTATTTTAGATTTTGGCAATTTTGGTCCTCCATAAAAGAATACTGAGACAAAATACTGAAATAAAGAAATCACACACACAAACTGCGTCTACTGAGTCTTGTAGGCTGCATTAGGGGCAACAAATAACGCCCGTAAAAACACACACGAAACAGATACCGAAGATGTTGTTGAGGTAAAATGTGCAAATGTGCTCAGACTGCTGCTTGTTGACGTGCGTCGACGATGGGAAGTAGGACAATGTCGCAGCCGTGGGCGTTGTGACGCAAAGAATATCTGTCATCAGTAATGATAATAATATGTTTCTTAGAATCTGAGACCATAACATCGCTGATATCCTAATCAAAGCTATCAGCGGTGGTAACGTTTTAATCACCAACCAGGGCCATCGCTGCTGCAGAGGGAAGGAGCTCCAGCAGTCAGATGATTCACTACCCAGTCTGTCTTGAAAGTTTGAAATCAGTAGTGGAAGCAACTTTTTGTACATGACACACACAAACTGCATTCAAGTATGTCACAAGAACAAAGTAATTAAGTATAAAACTACAGCAATAAGAATTGAAATGTCTTAAATCTTCCATTAAAGGTTAACAGACGCTACATTTGAGTTTTTTCCAGATGTGTTCAATATGGCTGCTTATAAAGGGGTTGGCATTGATATAATTTCAGTTAAATCTGATTCTTGAAAGAAATTAGTAAGAAATTATTTAAATTACCCCTCATGCCCTTAGGGGTACATACAGTGGCCTTGAACCTAGCCTGTTGAGGCGAGGCATCAAAGCCTGAAGATCTGAAAGTACAAATGGGTTTTGATGATAAGTTTCAATCCTGTCTTATCTTAACTAACCTTAATCGTAGTTTTTCCACTTATCAATTCATAGTTTAGCCTATAAATTTGTCAAAAAACTAGAAACAAATGTCAATCAGATGTCCACAAAGTCCAAAGTGGTGTCTTCAAATGTCTTGTTTTGTCCAACCAACAGTTCAAAACCCAAAGATATTATGATATAAAAAGGGAAAATCCTTGTCAGCCAGAGAATGTTTGACATTAGTTAAGGTTTCAGTCAGTCGACTAATCGTTTTAGGACTAACTCTAAACTATCGAACTCTAAACTATCAACCTGTCCAGTCCACACCGTGCATGATGTAGTGCACGAGCAACAGTATTGCCAGCTACCTGGAAGTCGTTCATCAGGCCGTACTGGCAGCCTCCCTCCTTGCAGATGGAGAAGTCGTAGCCCAGCGTGCAGGCGGCGTCGGTACAGTTCACCGTGTCGCTCACCGTGTCGTTGTGGTCACCGGTGGCGTCCCTGACGATGCAGGAGCCTGCGGGAGGAGAAAACATACCGTAACACGGACATGGCTCACCTGATCGGCTTGTTGCAACCAGTCTCTCTCTTTGGGTTTTGTTTGGTAATAGTTAGTTTGGTTGCTGCACCATTTGTCACCCCGACAGAACATTTACTCACTGATGTATCACACGTGTATCTTTGTACTTCTTTTTTCACTATTGTTTGTGGTTTGTTTTCAATATTTAAAGTTACAGCACGTTTGGTCTCTGTCCTGAAGCCAGGTGAGCCGGCTAGGCCACATTCAAATTGTATACAAAACCATTTTCTATCCATTGTCTAGTCAGAATAACTTTAAATCCTTTCCTTTTGGCAGGATCAACACTGTACATCTCTTCATGTCTGGCAGATAACTGACTTATTGTATTATAGATGACCAATGGTTTATGGTTGGGACTTAAACTTTTAGAGCTAAGATTGATTAGTTAGCTAGCTAGCAACAGCGTGGTACGTCAGTGTCTTTGTCTTTCTCCATGTTTGTTAGGAAATGCCCACTTTTCAACGTTACAATCCTGTTTCACTTGGAAATACATCACGATACGGAAGCTCGATACTCTCGAAATGCTGTTTCATACTGACTCACAGTATCTAAGATCAGACACGTTTGAGAATCACCGTCACTGACGAGCAAATCATCAAAGTTATGCCTCAGTTTTCCACGATACAACTTGTGCAACAAATAAAGAGCTGTAGTCAACACAGATCTAGTAGTCTACATGAATCTGGGTTTCAGAAGACGAGCTACAAATGGCAACAAACTAATTTAGAAATCTAATAAAACTGGTAAATGCAAATCTGTATATTACCTGCAGAGATGGCAACAGCCACGTAGGTGATTCCCGTGATGAGGATGGCCAACAGAGTTCCTTTAGGGATCGCCGACTGAGGATCCTAAAGAAGGAAACATGAAGAGATTCAAGTTTATTTTCTGCTCAGCTCAGAGAAAATTTACCTTCAGTCTCTAGCAGATTAAAGCAGCTTTTACTGACTTAATAATACTTTTATATATTTCACATTTTATACAAAAAAAGGAGATGCAATATAATGTGCCTCAAAAAAGATATTAGAAACACTTAAAAAAGCCAGATGCAAGAATTAGGAGCATTCAAAACAACAGGATTACATTAGGTCTCAAATCAAATTTATAAAATAAAAAATAACTAACTGACAATAAATCGTATGTGAGGTTAAAATAAGGTAAACATTTCTAGGTAAAAGTTATAAGTGAGGAGCACATTCCCAACTCTACAGGAAGACTGTTGTAGAGTCTGGGGTTGTATGAACCAGCATCACCATAGACTTCAGTCTGGAACAATTCATGTGAGAGATTCACAATCAAAGTACTTGATTGTAAACAGTATTGTAAATTAATGGTGTGACCATGACACTGTTCTTTAAGTGGTCAAAGGAAATCATGAAGATACAAGAGATCACAGATATAGAGTTGTGTGTCGTCGGCGTATTAATGAAAACAAATACCATGTTTGTGGCATGTAAAGAAAGAAAAGAGTGAGGCAAAGGACTGAACCTCAGGACATGTCACTCATTCTGAACACAACTTTCCAAGACAAACAAAGAAGTCTCGATATCTTAAGTACGACCTTAACTGGTCTAGAAATGCTGCAGGGGGTCCAATCCAAAGTGTTTTCTCCATCAACCATCGAACATACATGATAAGATGCACTCAATGTAAAACTCACAGTGAGGTCTCCGGAGATGTTGGCTCCAGCGAGGATGCCGGTGGCCGCAGGGAAGAAAATGGCAAACACCGAGAAGAACGTCTCCT
This sequence comes from Nannoperca australis, assembly GCA_036023655.1. Taxonomy (NCBI): domain Eukaryota; kingdom Metazoa; phylum Chordata; class Actinopteri; order Centrarchiformes; family Percichthyidae; genus Nannoperca; species Nannoperca australis. The sequence continues at coordinate 11,231 of JAVQJD010013885.1, forward strand.
CATCTCTGAAGTCTGGACCCAGGTTCTCTAAGAAGATGGCAGCTGTAGGATGAGAGAAACAAGCCAGATGAATATATAGGCTAGATTTTACATTTCCAAAGATTAGATCATAGAATAGACCCAAAGTTTGGGTAAAACCATGACAGTGCAGACTGACAGTGGTGGCCGAAGAATCCTTTGGGCTCTTTGCTTTCTATTGACATGAAGCTTCCTATGAAGTAGTTAGCGATGGCTCCCAGCAGGATCACCAGGAGGACAATCTGAGCCTGATGGACAGAGAGACAGAGACAAAGAACTGTTGGTACATTGCACATGTTTACCACTTGGCTAATATCAATGATTGGCAAATAGCAGGAAATTCAAGCAAGAGGAGCAACAAAACTCACTCACTCGCAGATCCGTGAGACTTAGGCTTCGAGCTAAATGCTAATGCTAGCATGCTAACATGCTCACAATGGCAATGCTAATTATGTTTAGCAGGTGCAATTTTAGTTAGCTTGCTAGCATGCTAACATTTGCTCATAAGTACTACATACAAATAATGTCATTAGTTCTGCAGGTATTTAGTTGTAAAGTAAAGTTTTGGACAAACTGCACATCCTGAGGGGGACACGAATGTCTGAAGCACATTTCATGACCATCCATCCAACAGCTGTGGAGATATTTCACAAACAAATTGCTAATGTGAACCTCATTGTGGCGCTAGACGAAAAGTCAGCAAGATTAATCTCATGGGGACCATGAATGTCTGTACTGTAATGTAAGAGGCTGAAATGTCAACTGCAGGACCTCAACAGTTTACTGCGAGCATCATGTGTAAGTCTTTGAGATGTCAGCTGGAGATCTTGGGTCTCCACTGTTTTCTGTGATATTGTGGATTCACAGTCCTACCTTGGCTTCCCACTCCATCCCAGCTACAGAGATTCCCAGCAGCAGAATGACAGTCAGAGTCCCGACAATACGAATGTCATTTAGCTCATCAGTCATCAGCGCGTCAACATCCTGCAACCAACAACCAGAGCAGGAACAATAACAACTTCAATATCAGGAGCAGTGTTCAACAGACAGACAGATGTTTGACTGGTTATACCAAAGTATTTCTCACGTTAAGCATCTCCACGACTGTCTCTGCGAAGCCTACGACGTACATGGCCACAGCCACGGCGTTGGCAAACGCAAAGATGAGGCCGATGGAGCCTCCAAACTCCGGCCCAAGGCTCCTGGAGATCAGGTAGTACGCTCCACCTGGACAGATACAAGGTATTGATCATTGTTTCATTGTGTGGATCCGGATCAGTTTAGAGATGAAGTGTCTTTCTCAGGGACACTTTACCAGGATGTGAACACAGGGGGCTTGAAGTTGATCACTCAAGTGTTCTTGTAACCTCCCGGCTAAGCCTTGGTTATAATTATTACATTAAATATGTTGGGTTTTCACAACTAGACAACTGTGAGTGATCCTGCAGTTTGAGCTGAAAATCTGAACCCATTTTCACAGCTGGTTTAAAAAAAACTTGTGACCCTGAATCCTCTGTAGTTCAGGAAAACTGGCTGATTAAACTAACATCTGCTCACTAATTATATAACATTTCTCAAAGTAAAAGCTTGTGCACAGTTGCGGTCTCACCTCCTCGTACGAAGCCGTTGGTTGCTATAGCCGAGGTAGACAGACCAGTGATGGTGGTGACCAGTGTCGCCATCAGAATGATCGCAATGGTCAATCCTGTTACACACAAATCAAAACAAACTAAACATAACATTGTAACTTCACATCAACTCCAGAACCATCACAGTAGCTAACCAACAGATTTGTCTGTATATGTTTCAAGTAGCAATTAGAAAAGCGTACCCTGTTACAATGCAGAAATGTAATTCTGTATTAGCTTACTAGCTAATTTTAGCAAGCAAGCTAACCCAATTTTTCCACTGTTGAGAGCATGGGACACCTACACATAGATAGATAACCCACCGTCTTCCAAGCTAAATGTGGTTCAAGCTAACAATCGCAAAACTATCATTTCATATCTTTGAGCAGCCACGTTTAATTCACAGTAACAGTTCATCTTAATGTCAACAATTTCCATGTAAAGACAAAAACCAACAACATGTTAGTACGTCTCTCAATTCTATCTGACTTCCTGTCTGTGGCTCTCAGCTCGAAGCCCATTGGTTCTTGCTGAAGACATAATCTTTATCAAACGTTACTCGTTTTAAGAGGAAACAGTGGATTCGTTGGAGACTATTTCCAGCGGCGAATTAATCCACATTTGGTTGCTCTAGTGAGTATTTGGGGTAGCAGGATACACACAATCACGCACAATACTTGTTTGCAGACACACTCATTGTTGGTTTTCTTGAGAATTGTTGATAAAGAAAAAGATATAGAGCCTTATTCTTTAGGCTGCTGCCAAATAATACATCTAGTGAGAAAAGCTTTACTCTGATTGGCCGGTCTGAGGGCCCCCGGAGGAGATTGGGCTTGGACACTTGGACCCTGCTCCTGAAGTCAAAATAGAACCATGATCTATTTCTACCTACCGATTCCAGCCTGTCCGACAATCCAAGACATTCGGATGAAGAGCATCACACCCCAGATATTCAGCATGCAGCGGACCTGCAACACACACACACACACACACGGTTAACGTTGTGAGTCCCATCATGTGATTACTAAATCTATATCTTCTGTATGTACAAATCACTAACCAGGACTCCTTTGACCCAACCAAACTTGACAGTTCCTCCTTTTGCCTCCTTAGCCGCCAACGCCGCCGCCGCCTCCTCAGCTGCTGAGGGCTCCTCTCCATTGGCCAGACCGTCCTCAAACGGCTCCTGACGACCAATCACAGCCAAGGAGGTTAACATACTGTATCACAGGTTTGAACAAACATTTTTTGTTTGTTTGTTTGTTTATGAGAGAGTTAAAGATTTCATTATGAGTTCACTATGTTGTCAGTTGCTGAATTCTAGATAAAATACATGAAATTTTTGAAGTGTTTCCTCTGGTAACTCGTGATTTTCATTCATTCATTTACTTTACATTCATCTGATGTTTAGAAAAGTGCCGACTTTCAGCTTTAATGGGCGTTTGATCCATTTCAGGTTCAGGTTACTTCACTAGATCTGTTTTGAAGTTCCACAATCCATCTAAAGAACAAACTGTGGACCAAGACAAGAGATCCAAAAAGTGCATCCATAGCATCAGTGTTCAAAGTGCAATGTGCTACATGCTGGAACAAAGCTATTAGTGCAGCGCAGCGACCTGCAGCTGCGTCCAGAGGGGAAGGAGCTTCAGCTCTCTGTGCAGAGGGTGGGTGTCCGTCGCTTTACGTTTGAGGTAGTTAACCTCTGTACCTGTCTGATGTCCAGGGATGCTGCGTTAAGCGGTTACCCACCAATCAGCCCACTGGACCATGTAGTAATCTGGTTCAGAGAACTTCGCCTCGTCAACCCGAAGGTTACCAAACCATGACACCAAAGAGAAAGATCAAACCGGTTCAGTTAAAGCTTGGTAGAATAAGACCATCGCGGTTTTGTCAATGTGTCATTTGGACAGTTGTTGGTGTTTTGAATCAATAATTGTCCCACGGAGGTCGTAGGATTGCACACATTCCACCGTCTGACCCTTAGTGGTCTTATAAAATCAATGATCACGTCTTTGGTTTAGGTTCGTGTTTAATTGAAGGTAGGACTCCTGAGTCAGTGAGCAGCGCAGACTCACTCTTCTCCAACACGCTGTGTGAAGTTAAGTCGTGTCATCGTCCTCCACAAACACACGAGTGCACATGAGCAGAGACGCAACACTGTCACCCACTGATCTACTCGTTATTAACTGCAATATATTTAGTAATCCCCGGTGTAACGGTGCTTGAACTTGAAAACAATGCAACGTAAGCCTACGAAAAGAGACGTTTACCCTGGTTAATGTAAACCTGAACTTCTTCTAACACCAACCCCCGATGATTAATTAGTTTAACAAAGACTAAGAGTTCAACTTAATATTCTCAGAACTGGTTAAAGTGACTCTCTGTACGTGGAAATGTTTAACCATGCACGATCACAGCTACCTAGTTGTGTCTGAGGAGTGGGAGAGTGGCAGGGGTCATGAGCGGCAGCATTGTGTGTGTGTGTGTGTGTGTGTGTGTGTGTGTGTTGGGGTCATGCCTCCTGTGGCGTCACTAAGCCCACTCAGAGTCCCTCAGATGGGAGTGAAGGGAATGTTTTCTGTCTGTTCACTGAGAGAAACCGACTGAATACTTAGTTACCTGCAGAAAACTGCACGTTTACACAGTCGGTTCAGTCTTTAAATTATAAATTACGTTATTTACCCGTCACTGTAACATCCCTACATGTGTGTTTGTACTCTCAGTCACCCAAGTTGTTATTTGTAGGAATTTATCTTAATATAGATAAGATGAAGGTTTTACACGTACTTAAGTATATAACTGATAATAAAAAGTAAAAGTTTGAACGCAGGACTTATTTTGCTACTTTAAATTGAAGTAAAGGTCTGAACACTTGTTCCTAACATTGATCATATTCCCACTGGACCGTTGTTTGAGGTGATGGAGGTGATGTAGTTACTTTATCGAGTTCATCGTGAAGCTCCGACAGCGACGGTCTGCTCAGCTTCTCCCCGAAAGGCGCAGCGGTCTGCCGGTAGAAGTCGATGTTGGGCACCGCGTCTATGGTGTTGTGGCCGAAGGTCCTCATGTAGTACGTGTTGGAGTGGGAGTCGGAGATGTGCGTGTGTCCCGTGCCGGTTGAGTGGAGGCTGACCGAGTCGCTCCTCGTCGTGTCCGGCTCGTGGGAGACATCAGGCGGAAGCCCGATGTCCATGGCGCTGCCCAGCGCACCCGGATCCAGGAACCCCACCGACCTGAACCGGCTTCTGGACTCGTCAGGCAGCTTGGATCCATCGGTGGAAGCCGGGGTGGTTGCAGGGGCAGGTGCCGGTGCCGGTGATGCTTCTGTCACCGCATCCACCTGGAAGCGGCTCTGAGCGGAGCCGCCGCTCTTCAGGGTCGGTTTCGGTCCCGACATGTCCGCCCGGAGAGACGATAAAAAAAAAACCCGTCCAAAGAGTCACTAACGCACCGAGAGACGACCGGTCACCGGGAAATAAACACCTGAACCAAAGCCACGGGGAGTTGCAGCGTGCAGAGCGGCAGCATCTAGAACCAAACTGCCGCAGCGGAGACAGAAGTCACACAGCTGGAGCGCTGGATGCGCCAGGACGCACGGGCCAGATCTGTGCGTAAAGGACACCAACTGTCTCTCTCTCTCTGTCTCTCTCTGTCTCTCTCTGTCTCTCTCTCTCTCGCTGTATCTCTGTGTCTCTTTCTCCTTGTCTATCTGTCCATCTGTCCACCCATCCACGCGTCAGTCGTGTCCCTCAGATAGTGACTCAAACGGTGTATTGTCATCTCTCTCTCTCTCTCTCTCTCCGGGCTCTCGAGACATCCCACCGTGTCGGGAACAGTAGGCGCAGAGGGGGAGGAAGAGGAGGATGAGGAGGAGGAGGAAGGAGGATAAGAAACGATGGATCGGTGTCCGTTACGCACCAAACTCTGGCGCGCGTCAGTGGCGCATCCAAGTCGAGAGAAAAGGACAGAAAGAGACGGAGAGGACGCACGAGAGGACGCACGAGAGGACACACCTCATTAGTTTATGTAACACTGGAATCTATTTATTTTTATTTTTTTATATTATATTTTATTTTAAGTGTTGAAGCAAAAAACCAAACCTCATAAAACTTTCCATGAAACTATCAGAAGTATAATCATTAAACCCAATGTTTTAAATGTCTGTAGAGATGTAAGGTGTGTGTGTGTGTGTGTGTGTGTGCGCGCGCGCGTGCGTGTGTGCGCGCGTACCCTAAAACAAAGAGATTTGTCATCACGGCTGGTAACACACAGCGACATTCACACAGAGACCTACAGGCACGCAGGCAGGCGGTGTGTGTGTGTGTGTGTGTGTGTGAGTGCGTGTTTGTGTGTGTGTGTGTGTGTGTGTGTGTATGTGCGCGCGCAGCAGCAGCAGCAGCATTAGCATTGGGAACAACAGCTGCTTTCTCTGTGGATGTGCTTGATGCTGAGGCCAACAAACACTGGACAATAAAAACAAGGACAGAACGAGAGGAGCCAATTTAACCACTTTAATCAAATTTAATTCAATTTAATTCAATTTAATTAACTTCAAAGTAAAGATTTCATTTTGTGATCATCACGTGGTCACTGGTTAGTTTACTGGGATGTAATGATAAAGTTGCATATGGAGTCCTGAGTGTGCCACTTCAGTTTAACCTTTTTAAATATTTTAAAATCGTATTAATTAATCTTATTATTTTATTATAGGACACTTAATTATATGACGTTGACTATTCATATTAAACTATTTTATTTAATCAGCATTTAATTCAATTCATTTATGATAGTTTTTTTCCCCAGTTTAACACTTTTAAAAAATAATAATCAAACACACACACAAATCATAAATATGCAGGTGGCACACCATGTTCTTCCTCACCTGTCACCTGTCACCTGTCACACCAGGTGCTCTGTCTGAGCTGCTGGAGCTCCTGTGATATGTTACGTTTACAAACACTGACACCTTGTGGCGAGCGCGAGAACTGCAGGACCAGACTGCGAGTGTTACTACTAGATTCATATAATTCTCTCTATATATAATAATACGTCTAAGTGACAATACATATAAATATGCAGGTAGAAAAGGGACATGCAGCGACCTGGCAGACACCTGCCAGCCAATCAGACAGCAGTATTTTTAGCTTTTACACATATTTTTTGGGTTTTCTGTCTCAAATGTCTTAATAAAGCGTTTGTGTACTTTTGTATCTACATATACATTTCGATTTTTGCTGCACTGTAACTGTATTTTATGTCATTTTATTTATGTGTATATATATATATATATATATAGTCTATATTTCAGAGTGTAAAGCAGATTGTTTGTTGTTGTTTATTGTTATTTGTGTGATCCATCTTCAGGTTTGGTAAAGCTGCCTGATCGTCACCACAGAGCTGTTGTACCTGCAAGAAAGCAGTGAAAGAAAGTGACGAATATTTAATTAAATAAAATGTATTATGTCTCACAACATTCAGCAACTCGTCAAAAACAAACTTGACTTTTCTTAATTTCCCGCAGGATTTGAATGCAGCATCGTCCTCAGAGGTGTTTTACCTTGAGAAGTGGGAGGAGTTATGAGCTGTCAGTCCTGTGTGGCTGAGAGGAGCAGAGGAGGAGGAGGAGGATGAAGAGGTCCAGCAGTCCTGACTGTGGCAGAGACGCTCTCGACCACAAAAACACAAAGACTCCTCGAGAGGAACCACAGGGATCGCTGCCAGAGCGGCGTTCTGACACACAGAAACACTTGTTTACATGTTTACAGCACTTCAGAGGACATCACTTCCGGGAGACGTACACGAACCCTGACCATAAGCACTACCTGCCAAACCTAAACCTGTCACCTAAGATGAATGAACATTAAAAGACGGGGGTTTATGGAGGACCGGGGGGAAGCGGAGCGAGAGATCAAGAGTCCCCTGAACACATTTGAGTGGATATTTCTATTTGTTTATAGTTTTATGGGACTTTAAAAAAAAAAAAAGTGTTTGTTTTTGATTATTAATTATTTTAACAGACGCTCTTGCTCCGCTTTCCCGACCCCCGTCCAAGTTTCCCCTCTAAACCTTCCTCCTGAGCCGCAGGAATAGATGCATGTGTCTTTATGCATTATTTTTACGTATATACATGTCAGTCTTTTTTTCTTTTACACGTAGGATCATGGGAGAGGCACATCACTTTTAATGTTTTTAAACTTTAAATTAATTTATTGGTTTATAGTTCTTGAAGTTTTAATTTTCTTAAAATTAAAATTTTTTATTTTATTAATTTTAGTAGAAAATGCTCAGCTGCTTCAGATGAGATCCAGTTCCTTGACCTCAACATATCCTAACTTTAATGCAAGTCTTCACCTGAAAATGTGATGATTTATGGGGACTTTGGGGTGTCTTTGGGTGTCCCCACAATGTAAGTATGTAAACATACAGCATGAGATATACATGTACACACACACACAATGAATGTGACTGAGCAGTTTGCAGTGAGGTGTGTTTGTTTCCTTCTGTGGTGTCTACCTTCATCAGGAGCGTCTGGTTCTTCATGTCCTGCTTCCATGGCATCACATACAGTTTGGGGATCATGGGATGTCGGGCTGAAAACGTCGGGATGTGGGTGCAGGACCGTCTCCAAGTGAGTACGAGAAAACTGTATTTTACAAAATGTGCAACCAAACCTTGGTAGAAAACTACTAAACTAAGTTTTTCGGTGCAGCACTTCAAGGTTTATCAGCATCAAGACAAAATAAGAGAATTAAAATAAAACTAGAATTAAAAAACTATTGTATGAAGGAAACTATTTGAGTAAACTGTGTTTTTACCTGTCGTGGGTTTGGATTAACTTTTGAAACCTTTTTTTAATCTGTTAACAGAAGATATTGTATTTAACAAAAACTAAGCGGGTTTAACATTGAATGCATCATTTTCAGTGTTCTGAACAACCAGTGGAAAAGATTTCACTGCTGTGTTATAGTGACACACATTTCTATCACAGATACAAACATCACTACTCACTCATGTCGCTGAGAGCTCCCTGCAGCAGCAGCCATGTTTGTTGACTGTCAGGGTCGCCTTAGAAACCTCCCAGTGCATGCTGGGTAGTGGGTAGGATTACAAGAAGAGGCTTTAATCAATGCATTGTTGGTTAAAACTTACTGACTGAGCTCCAAGTCCTTGTAGGATGATTATATTTTATTGTTTTACATGACATTAGTGTTGCATTTTCATGCGTCTGTGCTGCAAACAAAAGGATGCATGTTGCTGAAAGGCCGGATGCAGCATGCAGGTGTCCCAGAAGATGCTCTGCAGCTTTTGTGTGAGGTTCTTTTTGACATTAGGGTTCATTTTTATTCAGATATATTAACATTTCAGCCCAGACGCCTACATGGACCATCTGATATTGATCCAGATGGTTAGAAAAGTCTATGAGGAACAACAGTCAGTGTTTTTAAATGACCTTTGCTGTTTAATTATCTTTCAGAGAATCTGATTATTACTTCTGTGACCCGAATGTCTGCAAATAAAAGACTACGTGGCAAATACAATATAACTCTGAGAAAAGAAGAAGCAGAAACATTTATAACAGCAAAAATAAAACTTTATTATTTCAAAATAAACATTATTATTTCAAAATAAAACATTATTTCAAAATAAAACTTTATTATTTCAAAAATAAACCTTTATTATTTTAAAAATAAAACTTTATTTCAAAATAAAACTTTATTATTTCAAAATATAACAGAGGGAAATAAAGTCACATCATTAGATCTGTGTGTGAATCACAGTCGTTCGTTTCTCTGTAACAGTCTGTTGAATCTCAACCAGAAAGTCCGAATTAGCTTCATAACGTTTACACACACGGTGACCGCTGCATGTCGAGCTTTCAGCTGATGCCTCAACACGTACAATTCATTTAACCAGCGGGAAAATCAGCGAGAACAATAATTTTATATATATATATATATATGTATGTATATATAGGTTTGTGTATATATATATGTATATGTATATATATATATACATATATCTATGTGTATATATATATATATATATATATATAT